>JAVRKA010000578.1:0-84360 GCA_034508555.1 Venustoraphidia nigricollis
CCTATCGGCACCTATATTTGAAATGCCTATCGGCTTCTATATCTGAAATGCCTATCGGCACCTATTTTTAAAATGCCAATCGGCAACTATATCTGAAATGCCTATCGGCAACTATATCTGAAATGCCTATCGGCACCTATATCTGAAATGCCTATCGACACCTATATCTGAAATGCCTATCGACACCTATATCTGAAATGCCTATCGACACTTATATCTGAAATGCCTATCGACACCTATATCTGAAATGCCTATCGACACCTATATCTGAAATGCCTATTGACACCTATATCTGAAATGCCTATCGACACCTATATCTAAAATGCCTATCGACACCTATATCTGAAATGCCTATCGACACCTATTTTTTAAATGCCTATCGGAAACTACATCTGAAATGCCTATCAGCACCTATATTTGAAATGCCTATCGGCAAACCATATCTGGAATGCCTATCGGCACCTATATTTGAAATGCCTATCGGCTTCTATATCTGAAATGCCTATCGGCACCTATTTTTAAAATGCCAATCGGCAACTATATCTGAAATGCCTATCGGCACCTATATCTGAAATGCCTATCGACACCTATATCTGAAATGCCTATCGACACCTATATCTGAAATGCCTATCGACACCTATATCTGAAATGCCTATCGACACCTATTTTTGAAATGCCTATCGGAAACTACATCTAAAATGCCTATCAGCACCTATATTTGAAATGCCTATCGGCAACCATATCTGGAATGTCTATCGGCACCTATATTTGAAATGCCTATTGGCTTCTATATCTGAAATGCCTATCGGCACCTATTTTTAAAATGCCAATCGGTAACTATATCTGAAATGCCTATCGGCACCTATATCTGAAATGCCTATCGACACCTATATCTGAAATGCCTATCGACACCTATATCTGAAATGCCTATCGACACCTATATCTGAAATGCCTATCGACACCTATATCTGAAATGCCTATCGACACCTATTTTTGAAATGCCTATCGGAAACTACATCTGAAATGCCTATCAGCACCTATATTTGAAATGCCTATCGGCAACCATAACTGGAATGCCTATCGGCACCTATATTTGAAATGCCTATCGGCTTCTATATCTGAAATGCCTATCGGCACCTATTTTTAAAATGCCAATCGGCAACTATATCTGAAATGCCTATCGGCACCTATATCTGAAATGCCTATCGACACCTATATCTGAAATGCCTATCGACACCTATATCTGAAATGCCTATCGACACCTATATCTGAAATGCCTATCGACACCTATATCTGAAATGACTATCGACACCTATATCTGAAATGCCTATCGACACCTATATCTGAAATGCCTATCGACACCTATATCTGAAATGCCTATCGACACCTATATCTGAAATGCCTATCGACACCTATTTTTGAAATGCCTATCGGAAACTACATCTGAAATGCCTATCAGCACCTATATTTGAAATGCCTGTCGGCAACCATATCTGGAATGCCTATCGGCACCTATATTTGAAATGCCTATCGGCTTCTATATCTGAAATGCCTATCGGCACCTATTTTTAAAATGCCAATCGGCAACTATATCTGAAATGCCTATCGGCACCTATATCTGAAATGCCTATCGACACCTATATCTGAAATGCCTATCGACACCTATATCTGAAATGCCTGTCGACACCTATATCTGAAATGCCTATCGACACCTATATCTGAAATGCCTATCGACACCTATATCTGAAATGCCTATCGACACCTATATCTGAAATGCCTATCGACACCTACATCTGAAATGCCTATCGACACCTATTTTTGAAATGCCTATCGGAAACTACATCTGAAATGCCTATCAGCACCTATATATGAAATGCCTATCGGCAACCATATCTGGAATGCCTATCGTCACCTATATTTGAAATGCCTATCGGCTTCTATATCTGAAATGCCTATCGGCACCTATTTTTAAACTGCCAATCGGCAACTATATCTGAAATGCCTATCGGCACCTATATCTGAAATGCCTATCGACACCTATATCTGAAATGCCTATCGACACCTATATCTGAAATGCCTATCGACACCTATATCTGAAATGCCTATCGACACCTATATCTGAAATGCCTATCGACACCTATATCTGAAATGCCTATCGACACCTATATCTGAAATGCCTATCGACACCTATATCTGAAATGCCTATCGACACCTATTTTTGAAATGCCTTTTGGAAACTACATCTGAAATGCCTATCAGCACCTATATTTGAAATGCCTATCGGCAACCATATCTGGAATGCCTATCGGCACCTATATTTGAAATGCCTATCGGCTTCTATATCTGAAATGCCTATCGGCACCTATTTTTAAAATGCCAATCGGCAACTATATCTGAAATGCCTATCTGCACCTATATCTGAAATGCCTATCGACACCTATATCTGAAATGCCTATCGACACCTATATCTGAAATGCCTATCGACACCTATATCTGAAATGCCTATCGACACCTATATCTGAAATGCCTATCGACACCTATATCTGAAATGCCTATCGACACCTATATCTGAAATGCCTATCGACACCTATATCTGAAATGCCTATCGACACCTATATCTGAAATGCCTATCGACACCTATTTTTGAAATGCCTATCGGAAACTACATCTGAAATGCCTATCAGCACCTATATTTGAAATGCCTATCGGCAACCATATCTGGAATGCCTATCGGCACCAATATTTGAAATGCCTATCGGCTTCTATATCTGAAATGCCTATCGGCACCTATTTTTAAAATGCCAATCGGCAACTATATCTGAAATGCCTATCGGCACCTGTATCTGAAATGCCTATCGACACCTATATCTGAAATGCCTATCGACACCTATATCTAAAATGCCTATCGACACCTATTTTTGAAATGCCTATCGGAAACTACATCTGAAATGCCTATCAGCACATATATTTGAAATGCCTATCGGCAATCATATCTGGAATGCCTATCGGCACCTATATTTGAAATGCCTATCCGCTTCTATATCTGAAATGCCTATCGGCACCTATTTTTAAAATGCCAATCGGCAACTATATCTGAAATGCCTATCGGCACCTATATCTGAAATGCCTATCGACACCTATATCTGAAATGCCTATCGACACCTATATCTGAAATGCCTATCGACACCTATATCTGAAATGCCTATCGACACCTATATCTGAAATGCCTATAGACACCTATATCTGAAATGCCTATCGACACCTATATCTCAAAAATGCCTATCGACACCTATATCTGAAATGCCTATCGACACCTATTTTTGAAATGCCTATCGGAAACTACAACTGAAATGCCTATCAGCACCTATATTTGAAATGCCTATCGGCAACCATAACTGGAATGCCTATCGGCACCTATATTTGAAATGCCTATCGGCTTCTATATCTGAAATGCCTATCGGCACCTATTTTTAAAATGCCAATCGGCAACTATATCTGAAATGCCTATCGGCACCTATATCTGAAATGCCTATCGACACCTATATCTGAAATGCCTATCGACACCTATATCTGAAATGTATATCGACACTTATATCTGAAATGCCTATCGACACCTATATCTGAAATGCCTATCGACACCTATATCTGAAATGCCTATCGACACCTATATCTGAAATGCCTATCGACACCTATATCTGAAATGCCTATCGACACCTATATCTGAAATGCATATCGACACCTATTTTTGAAATGCCTATCGGAAACTACATCTGAAATGCCTATCAGCACCTATATTTGAAATGCCTGTCGGCAACCATATCTGGAATGCCTATCGGCAACTATATTTGAAATGCCTATCGGCTTCTATATCTGAAATGCCTATCGGCACCTATTTTTAAAATGCCAATCGGCAACTATATCTGAAATGCCTATCGGCACCTATATCTGAAATGCCTATCGACACCTATATCTGAAATGCCTATCGACACCTATATCTGAAATGCCTATTGACACCTATATCTGAAATGCCTATCGACACCTATATCTGAAATGCCTATCGACACCTATATCTGAAATGCCTATCGACACCTATTTTTGAAATGCCTTTTGGAAACTACATCTGAAATGCCTATCAGCACCTATATTTGAAATGCCTATCGGCAACCATATCTGGAATGCCTATCGGCACCTATATTTGAAATGCCTATCGGCTTCTATATCTGAAATGCCTATCGGCACCTATTTTTAAAATGCCAATCGGCAACTATATCTGAAATGCCTATCGGCACCTATATCTGAAATGCCTATCGACACCTATATCTGAAATGCCTATCAACACCTATATCTGAAATCCTATCGACACCTATATCTGAAATGCCTATCGACAGCTATATCTGAAATGCCTATCGACACCTATATCTGAAATGCCTATCGACACCTATATCTGAAATGCCTATCGACACCTATATCTGAAATGCCTATCGACACCTATTTTTGAAATGCCTATCGGAAACTACATCTGAAATGCCTATCAGCACCTATATTTGAAATGCTTATCGGCAACCATATCTGGAATGCCTATCGGCACCTATATTTGAAATGCCTATCGGCTTCTATATCTGAAATGCCTATCGGCACCTATTTTTAAAATGCCAATCGGCAATTATATCTGAAATGCCTATCGGCAACTATATCTGAAATGCCTATCGGCACCTATATCTGAAATGCCTATCGACACCTATATCTGAAATGCCTATCGACACCTATATCTGAAATGCCTATCGACACCTATATCTGAAATGCCTATCGACACCTATATCTGAAATGCCTATCGACACCTATATCTGAAATGCCTATCGACACCTATATCTGAAATGCCTATCGACACCTATATCTGAAATGCCTATCGACACCTATATCTGAAATGCCTATCGACACCTATTTTTGAAATGCCTATCGGAAACTACATCTGAAATGCCTATCAGCACCTATATTTGAAATGCCTATCGGCAAACCATATCTGGAATGCCTATCGGCACCTATATTTGAAATGCCTATCGGCTTCTATATCTGAAATGCCTAACGGCACCTATTTTTAAAATGCCAATCGGCAACTATATCTGAAATGCCTATCGGCACCTATATCTGAAATGCCTATCGACACCTATATCTGAAATGCCTATCGACACCTATATCTGAAATGCCTATCGACACCTATATCTGAAATGCATATCGACACCTATTTTTGAAATGCCTATTCGGAAACTACATCTGAAATGCCTATCAGCACCTATATTTGAAATGCCTATCGGCAACCATATCTGGAATGTCTATCGGCACCTATATTTGAAATGCCTATTGGCTTCTATATCTGAAATGCCTATCGGCACCTATTTCTAAAATGCCTATCGGTAACTATATCTGAAATGCCTATCGGCACCTATTTCTGAAATGCCTATCGACACCTATATCTGAAATGCTTATCGACACCTATATCTGAAATGCCTATCGACACCTATATCTGAAATGCCTATCGACACCTATATCTGAAATGCCTATCGACACCTGTATCTGAAATGCCTATCGACACCTATATCTGAAATGCCTATCAACACCTATATCTGAAATGCCTATCGACACCTATTTTTGAAATGCCTATCGGAAACTACATCTGAAATGCCTTTCAGCATTTTTATTTGAAATGCCTATCGGCAACCATATCTGGAATGCCTATCGGCACCTATATTTGAAATGCCTATCGGCTTCTATATCTGAAATGCCTATCGGCACCTATTTTTAAAATGCCAATCGGCAACTATATCTGAAATGCCTATCGGCACCTATATCTGAAATGCCTATCGACACCTATATCTGAAATGCCTATCGACACCTATATCTGAAATGCCTATCGACACCTATATCTGAAATGCCTATCGACACCTATATCTGAAATGCCTATCGACACCTATTTTTGAAATGCCTATCGGAAACTACATCTGAAATGCCTATCAGCACCTATATTTGAAATGCCTATCGGCAACCATATCTGGAATGCCTATCGGCACCTATATTTGAAATGCCTATCGGCTTCTATATCTGAAATGCCTATCGGCACCTATTTTTAAAATGCCAATCGGCAACTATATCTGAAATGCCTATCGGCACCTATATCTGAAATGCCTATCGACACCTATATCTGAAATGCCTATCGACACCTATATCTGAAATGCCTATCGACACCTATATCTGAAATGCCTATCGACACCTATATCTGAAATGCCTATCGATTCCTATATCTGAAATGCCATCGACACCTATATCTGAAATGCCTATCGACACCTATATCTGAAATGCCTATCGACACCTATTTTTGAAATGCCTATCGGAAACTACATCTGAAATGCCTATCAGCACCTATATTTGAAATGCCTATCGGCAACCATATCTGGAATGCCTATCGGCACCTATATTTGAAATGCCTATCGGCTTCTATTTCTGAAATGCCTATCGGCACCTATTTTTAAAATGCCAATCGGCAACTATATCTGAAATGCCTATCGGCACCTATACGTGAAATGCTTATCGGCACCCATTTTTGAAATGCCTATCGAAAACTACATCTGAAATGCCTATCAGCATTTTTATTTGAAATGCCTATCGGCAACCATATCTGGAATGCCTATCGGCACCTATATTTGAAATGCCTATCGGCTTCTATATCTGAAATGCCTATCGGCACCTATTTTTAAAATGCCAATCGGCAAATATATCTGAAATGCCTATCGGCACCTATATCTGAAATGCCTATCGTCACCTATATCTGAAATGCCTATCGACACCTATATCTGAAATGCCTATCGACACCTATATCTTAAATGCCTATCGACACCTATATCTGAAATGCCTATCGACACCTGTATCTGAAATGCCTATCGACACCTATATCTGAAATGCCTATCGACACCTATATCTGAAATGCCTATCGACACCTATTTTTGAAATGCCTATCGGAAACTACATCTGAAATTCCTATCAGCATTTTTATTTGAAATGCCTATCGGCAACCATATCTGGAATGCCTATCGGCACCTATATTTGAAATGCCTATCGGCTTCTATATCTGAAATGCCTATCGGCACCTATTTTTAAAATGCCAATCGGCAACTATATCTGAAATGCCTATCGGCACCTATATCTGAAATGCCTATCGACACCTATATCTGAAATGCCTATCGACACCTATATCTGAAATGCCTATCGACACCTATATCTGAAATGCCTATCGACACCTATTTCTGAAATGCCTATCGGAAACTACATCTGAAATGCCTATCAGCACCTATATTTGAAATGCCTATCGGCAACTATATCTGGAATGCCTATCGGCACCTATATTTGAAATGCCTATCGGCTTCTATATCTGAAATGCCTATCGGCACCTATTTTTAAAATGCCAATCGGCAACTATATCTGAAATGCCTATCGGCACCTATATCTGAAATGCCTATCGACACCTATATCTGAAATGCCTATCGACACCTATATCTGAAATGCCTATCGACACCTATATCTGAAATGCCTATCGACACCTATATCTGAAATGCCTATCGATTCCTATATCTGAAATGCCTATCGACACCTATATCTGAAATGCCTATCGACACCTATATCTAAAATGCCTATCGACACCTATTTTTGAAATGCCTATCGGAAACTACATCTGAAATGCCTATCAGCACCTATATTTGAAATGCCTATCGGCAACCATATCTGGAATGCCTATCGGCACCTATATTTTAAATGCCTATCGGCTTCTATATCTGAAATGCCTATCGGCACCTATTTTTAAAATGCCAATCGGCAACTATATCTGAAATGCCTATCGGCACCTATACGTGAAATGCTTATCGGCACCTATTTTTGAAATGCCTATCGAAAACTACATCTGAAATGCCTATCAGCACCTATATTTGAAACGCCTTTCGGCAACCACATCAGAAATGCCTATCGGCACCTATATCTGAAATACCTATCGGCACCTATTTTTGAAATGCCTATCGGAAACTACATCTAAAATGCCTATCGGCACCTATTTTTAAAATGCCAATCGGCAACTATATCTGAAATGCCTATCGGCACCTATATCTGAAATGGCTATCGGCACATATATTTGAAATGCCTATCGGCAACCATATCTGAAATGCCTATCGACACCTATATTTGAAATACCTATCGGCTTCTATATCTGAAATGCCTATCGGCACCTATTTTTAAAATGCCAATCGGCAACTAATTCTGAAATGCCTATCGGCACCTATATCTGAAATGCTTATCGGCACCAATTTTTGAAATGCCTTTTGGAAACTACATCTGAAATGCCTATCAGCACCTATATTTGAAATGCCTATCGGCAACCATATCTGGAATGCCTATCGGCACCTATATTTGAAATGCCTATCGGCTTCTATATCTGAATTGCCTATCGACACCTATTTTTAAAATGCCTATTGGCAACTATATCTGAAATGCCTATCAGCACCTATATCTGAAATGCCTATTGGTACCTATTTTTGAAATGCCTATCGGAAACTACATCTGAAATGCCTATCAGCACTTATATTTGAAATACCTATCAGCAAACATATCTGGAATGCCTATCGGCACCTATATTTGAAATGCCTATCGGCTTCTATAACTGAAATGCCTATCGGCACCTATTTTTAAAATGCCAATCGGCAACTATATCTGAAATGCCTATCGGCACCTATATCTGAAATGTCTATCGGCACCTATTTTTGAAATGCCTTACAGAAACTACATCTGAAATGCCTATCTGCACCTATATTTGAAATGCCTACAGCTTCTATATCTGAAATGCCTATCGGCACCTATTTTTAAAATGCCAATCGGTAACTATATCTGAAATGCCTATCGGCACCTATATCTGAAATGCCTATCGGCACTTATTTTTGAAATGCCTATCGGAAACTACATCTGGAATGCCTATCAGCACCTATATTTGAAATGTCTATCGGCAACCATATCTGGAATGCCTATCGGCACCTATATTTGAAATGCCTATCGGCATCTATATCTGAAATGCCTATCGGCACTTATTTTTAAAATGCCAATCGGCAACTATATTTGAAATGCCTATTGGCACCTATATCTGAAATGCCTATCGGCACTTATTTTTGAAATGACTATCGGAAACTACATCTGAAATGCCTATCAGCACCTATATTTGAAATGTCTATCGGCAACCATATCTGGAATGCCTATCGGCACCTATATCTGAAATGCTTATCGGCACCAATTTTTGAAATGCCTATCGGAAACTACATCTGAAATGCCTATCAGCACCTATATTTGAAATGCCTATCGGCAACCATATCTGGAATGCCTATCGGCACCTATATTTGAAATGCCTATCGGCTTCTATATCTGAATTGCCTATCGACACCTATTTTTAAAATGCCTATTGGCAACTATATCTGAAATGCCTATCAGCACCTATATCTGAAATGCCTATTGGTACCTATTTTTGAAATGCCTATCGGAAACTACATCTGAAATGCCTATCAGCACTTATATTTGAAATACCTATCAGCAAACATATCTGGAATGCCTATCGGCACCTATATTTGAAATGCCTATCGGCTTCTATAACTGAAATGCCTATCGGCACCTATTTTTAAAATGCCAATCGGCAACTATATCTGAAATACCTATCGGCACCTATATCTGAAATGTCTATCGGCACCTATTTTTGAAATGCCTTACGGAAACTACATCTGAAATGCCTATCTGCACCTATATTTGAAATGCCTATCAGCTTCTATATCTGAAATGCCTATCGGCACCTATTTTTAAAATGCCAATCGGCAACTATATCTGAAGTGCCTATCGGCACCTATATCTGAAATGCCTATCGGCACCTATTTTTGAAATGTTTATCGAAAACTACATCTGAAATGCCTATCAGCACCTATATTTGAAATGCCTATCGGCAACCACATCAGAAATGCCTATCGGCACCTATATCTGAAATGTCTATCGGCACCTATTTTTGAAATGCCTTACGGAAACTACATCTGAAATGCCTATCGGCACCTATATTTGAAATGCCTATCGGCATCTATATCTGAAATGCCTATCGACACTTATTTTTAAAATGCCAATCGGCAACTATATCTAAAATGCCTATTGGCACCTACATCTGAAATGCCTATCGGCACTTATTTTTGAAATGCCTATCGGAAACTACATCTGAAATGCTTATCAGCACCTATATTTGAAATGTCTATCGGCAACCATATCTGGAATGCCTATCGGCACCTATATTTGAAATGCCTATCGGCATCTATATCTGAAATGCCTATCGGCACCTATTTTTAAAATGCCAATCGGCAACTATATCTGAAGTGCCTATCGGCACTTATATCTGAAATGCCTATCGGCACCTATTTTTGAAATGTTTATCGAAAACTACATCTAAAATGCCTATCAGCACCTATATTTGAAATGCCTATCGGCAACCACATCAGAAATGCCTATCGGCACCTATATCTGAAATGCCTTTCGGCATTTATATCTGAAATGCCTATCGACACCTATATTTGAAATGCCTATCGGCACCTATATTTTAAATGCCTATCGGCATCTATATCTGATATGCCTATCGGCACCTATATCTGAAATGCCTATCGGCATCTATTTTTGAAATGCCTATCGGAAACTACATCTAAAATGCCTATCGGCACCTATTTTTATAATGCCAATCGGCAACTATATCTGAAATGCCTATCGGCACCTATATCTGAAATGCCTATCGGGACCTATTTTTGAAATGCCTATCTGAAACTACATCTGAAATGCCTATCAGCACCTATATTTGAAGTGCCTATCGGCAACCATATCTGAAATGCCTATCGACACCTATATTTGAAATACCTATCGGCTTCTATATCTGAAATGCCTATCGGCACCTATTTTTAAAATGCCAATCGGCAACTATATCTAAAATGCCTATCGGCACCTATATCTGAAATGCCTATTGGCACCAATTTTTGAAATGCCTATCGGAAACTACATCTGAAATGCCTATCAGCACCTATATTTGAAATGCCTATCGGCTACCATATCTGGAATGCCTATCGGCAGGTATATTTGAAATGCCTATCGGCTCTTATATCTGAAATACCTATCGGCACCTATTTTTAAAATGCCAATTGGCATCTATATCTGAAATGCCTATCGGCACCTATATCTAAAATGCCTATCGGCACCTATTTTTGAAATGCCTATCGGAAACTACATCTGAAATGCCTATCAGCACCTATATTTGAAATGCCTATCGGCAACCATATCTGGAATGCCTATCGGCACCTATATTTAAAATGCCTATCGGCTTCTATATCTGAAATGCCCATCGGCACCTATTTTTAAAATGCCAATCGGCAACTATAACTGAAATGCCTATCGGCACCTATATCTAAAATGCCTATCGGCACCTATTTTTGAAATGCCTATCGAAAACTACATCACAAATGCCTATCAGCACCTATATTTGAAATGCCTATCGGCAACCACATCAGAAATGCCTATCGGCACCTATATCTGAAATGCCTTTCGGCATTTATATCTGAAATGCCTATCGACACCTATATTTGAAATGCCTATCGGCTTCTATATCTGAAATCCCTATCGGCACCTATTTTTAAAATGCCAATCGGCAAATATATCTGAAATGCCTATCGGCATCAATTTTTGAAATGCCTATCGGAAACTACATTTAAAATGCCTATCAGCACCTATATTAGAAATGCCTATCGGCAACCATATCTGGAATGCCTATCGGCACGTATATTTGAAATGCCTATCGGCTCTTATATCTGAAATACCTATCGGCACCTATTTTTAAAATGCCAATTGGCAACTATATCTGAAATGCCTATCGGCACCTGTTTTTAAAATGCCAATCGGCAACTATATCTGAAATGCCTATCGGCATCAATTTTTGAAATGCCTATCGGAAACTACATTTAAAATGCCTATCAGCACCTATATTAGAAATGCCTATCGGCAACCATATCTGGAATGCCTATCGACACCTATATTTGAAATGCCTATCGGCTCTTATATCTGAAATACCTATCGGCACCTATTTTTAAAATGCCAATTGGCATCTATATCTGAAATGCCTATCGGCACCTATATCTAAAATGCCTATCGGCACCTATTTTTGAAATGCCTATCGGAAACTACATCTGAAATGCCTATCAGCACCTATATTTGAAATGCCTATCGGCAACCATATCTGGAATGCCTATCGGCACCTATATTTAAAATGCCTATCGGCTTCTATATCTGAAATGCCCATCGGCACCTATTTTTAAAATGCCAATCGGCAACTATATCTGAAATGCCTATCGGCACCTATATCTAAAATGCCTATCGGCACCTATTTTTGAAATGCCTATCGAAAACTACATCACAAATGCCTATCAGCACCTATATTTGAAATGCCTATCGGCAACCACATCAGAAATGCCTATCGGCACCTATATCTGAAATGCCTTTCGGCATTTATATCTGAAATGCCTATCGACACCTATATTTGAAATGACTATCGGCTTCTATATCTGAAATCCCTATCGGCACCTATTTTTAAAATGCCAATCGGCAAATATATCTGAAATGCCTATCGGCACCTATATCTGAAATGCCTATCGGCACCTATTTTTGAAATGCCTATCGGAAACTACATCTGAAATGCCTATCAGCACCAATATTTGAAATGCCTATCGGCAACCATATCTGAAATGCCTATCGACACCTATATTTGAAATACCTATCGGCTTCTATATCTGAAATGCCTATCGGCACCTATATTTGAAATACCTATCGGCTTCTAAATCTGAAATGCCTATCGGCACCTGTTTTTAAAATGCCAATCGGCAACTATATCTGAAATGCCTATCGGCACCTATATCTGATATGCCTATCGGCACCAATTTTTGAAATGCCTATCGGAAACTACATCTGAAACGCCTATCAGCACCTATATTTGAAATGCCTATCGGCAACCATATCTGAAATGCCTATCGGCACCTATATTTGAAATGCCTATTGGCTTCTATATCTGAAATGCCTATCGGCACCTATTTTTAAAATGCCAATCGGTAACTATATCTGAAATGCCTATCGACACCTATATTTGAAATACCTATCGGCTTCTAAATCTGAAATGCCTATCGGCACCTGTTTTTAAAATGCCAATCGGCAACTATATCTGAAATGCCTATCGGCACCTATATCTGATATGCCTATCGGCACCAATTTTTGAAATGCCTATCGGAAACTACATCTGAAACGCCTATCAGCACCTATATTTGAAATGCCTATCGGCAACCATATCTGAAATGCCTATCGGCACCTATATTTGAAATGCCTATTGGCTTCTATATCTGAAATGCCTATCGGCACCTATTTTTAAAATGCCAATCGGTAACTATATCTGAAATGCCTATCGGCACTTATATCTGAAATGCCTATCGGCACCTATTTTTGAAATGCCTATCGGAAACTACATCTGAAATGCCTATCAGCACCTATATTTGAAATGCCTATCAGGAACCACATCAGAAATGCCTATCGGCACCTATATCTGAAATGCCATTCGGCATTTATATCTGAAATGCCTATCGACACCTATATTTGAAATGCCTATCGGCACCTATATTTTAAATGCCTATCGGCAACTATATCTGATATGCCTATCGGCACCTATATCTGAAATGCCTATCGGCACCTATTTTTGAAATGCCTATCGGAAACTACATCTAAAATGCCTATCGGCACCTATTTTTAAAATGCCAATCGGCAACTATATCTGAAATGCCTATCGGCACCTATATCTAAAATGCCTATCGGCACCTATATCTGAAATGCCTATCGGCACCTGTTTTTGAAATGCCTATCGGAAACTACATCTGAAATGCCTATTAGCACCTATATTTGAAATGCCTATCGGCAACCATATCTGAAATGCCTATCGACACCTATATTTGAAATACCTATCGGCTTCTATATCTGAAATGCCTATCGGCACCTATTTTTAAAATGCCAATCGGCAACTATATCTGAAATGCCTATCGGCACCTTTATCTGAAATGCCTATCGGCACCTGTTTTTGAAATGCCTATCGGAAACTACATCTGAAATGCCTATCAGCACCTACATATATTTAAAATGCCTATCGGCAACCATATTTGGAATGCCTATCGGCACCTATATTTGAAATGCCTATCGGCTTCTATATCTGAAATGCCTATCGGCACCTATTTTTAAAATGCCAATCGGAAACTATATCTGAAATGCCTATCGGCACCTATATCTGAAATGCCTATCGGCACCTATTTTTGAAATGCCTATCGGAAACTACATCTGGAATGCCTATCAGCACTTATATTTGAAATGCCTATCGGCAACCACATCAGAAATGCCTATCGGCACCTATATCTGAAATGCCTTTCGGCATTTATATCTGAAATGCCTATCGACACCTATAATTGAAATGCCTATCGGCACCTATATTTTAAATGCCTATCGGCAACCATATCTGATATGCCTATCGGCACCTATCTCTGAAATGCCTATCGGCACCTATTTTTGAAATGCCTATCCGAAACTACATCTAAAATGCCTATCGGCACCTATTTTTAAAATGCCAATCGGCAACTATATCTGAAATGCCTATCGGCACCTTTATCTGAAATGCCTATCGGCACCTATTTTTGAAATGCCTATCGGAAACTACATCTGAAATGCCTATCAGCACCTATATTTGAAATGCCTATCGGCAACCATATCTGAAATGCCTATCGACACCTATATTTGAAATACCTATCGGCTTCTATATCTGAAATGCCTATCGGCACCTATTTTTAAAATGCCAATCGGCAACTATATCTGAAATGCCTATCGGCACCTATATCTGAAATGCCTATCGGCACCAATTTTTGAAATGCCTATCGGAAACTACATCTGAAATACCTATCAGCACCTATATTTGAAATGCCTATCGGCAACCATATCTGGAATGCTTATCGGCACCTATATTTGAAATGCCTATCGGCTTCTATATCTGAAATGGCTATCGGCACCTACTTTTAAAATGCCAATCGGCAACTATATCTGAAATGCCTATAGGCACCTATATCTGAAATGCCTATCGGTACCTATTTTTGAAATGCCTATCAGGAAACTACATCTGAAATGCCTATCAGCACCTATATTTTAAATGCCTATCGGCAACCATATCTGGAATGCCTATCGGCACCTATATTTGAAATGGCTATCGGCTTCTATATCTGAAATGCCTATCGGCACCTATATCTGAAATGCCTATCGGCACCTATATTTAAAATGCCTATCGGAAACTACAGCTGAAATGCCTATTAGCACCAATATTTGAGATGCCTATCGGCAACCATATCTGAAATGCCTATCGGCACCTATATCTAAAATGCCTATCGGCACCTATTTTTGAAATGCCTATCGGAAACTACATCTGAAATGCCTATCAGCACCTATATTTGAAATGCCTATCGGCAACCATATCTGGAATGCCTATCGGCACCTATATTTAAAATGCCTATCGGCTTCTATATCTGAAATGCCCATCGGCACCTATTTTTAAAATGCCAATCGGCAACTATATCTGAAATGCCTATCGGCACCTATATCTAAAATGCCTATCGGCACCTATTTTTGAAATGCCTATCGAAAACTACATCACAAATGCCTATCAGCACCTATATTTGAAATGCCTATCGGCAACCACATCAGAAATGCCTATCGGCACCTATATCTGAAATGCCTTTCGGCATTTATATCTGAAATGCCTATCGACACCTATATTTGAAATGCCTATCGGCACCTATATTTGAAATACCTATCGGCTTCTAAATCTGAAATGCCTATCGGCACCTGTTTTTAAAATGCCAATCGGCAACTATATCTGAAATGCCTATCGGCACCAATTTTTGAAATGCCTATCGGAAACTACATCTGAAACGCCTATCAGCACCTATATTTGAAATGCCTAACGGCAACCATAGCTGGAATGCCTATCGGCACCTATATTTGCAATGCCTATTGGCTTCTATATCTGAAATGCCTATCGGCACCTATTTTTAAAATGCCAATCGGTAACTATATCTGAAATGCCTATCGGCACCTATATCTGAAATGCCTATCGGCACCTATTTTTGAAATGCCTATCGGAAACTACATCTGAAATGCCTATCAGCACCTATATTTGAAATGCCTATCAGGAACCACATCAGAAATGCCTATCGGCACCTATATCTGAAATGCCATTCGGCATTTATATCTGAAATGCCTATCGACACCTATATTTGAAATGCCTATCGGCACCTATATTTTAAATGCCTATCGGCAACTATATCTGATATGCCTATCGGCACCTATATCTGAAATGCCTATCGGCACCTATTTTTGAAATGCCTATCGGAAACTACATCTAAAATGCCTATCGGCACCTATTTTTAAAATGCCAATCGGCAACTATATCTGAAATGCCTATCGGCACCTATATCTAAAATGCCTATCGGCACCTATATCTGAAATGCCTATCGGCACCTGTTTTTGAAATGCCTATCGGAAACTACATCTGAAATGCCTATTAGCACCTATATTTGAAATGCCTATCGGCAACAATATCTGAAATGCCTATCGACACCTATATTTGAAATACCTATCGGCTTCTATATCTGAAATGCCTATCGGCACCTTTTTTAAAATTCCAATCGGCAACTATATCTGAAATGCCTATCGGCACCAATTTTTGAAATGCCTATCGGAAACTACATCTAAAATGCCTATCAGCACCTATATTTGAAATGCCTATCGGCAACCATATCTGGAATGCCTATCGGCACCTATATTTGATATGCCTATCGGCTTCTATATCTGAAATGCCTATCGGCACCTATTTTTAAAATGCCAATCGGCAACTATATCTGAAATGCCTATCGGCACCTATTTTTAAAATGCCAATCGGCAACTATATCTGAAATGCCTATCGGCACCTATATCTGAAATGCCTATCGGCACCTATTTTTGAAATGCCTAACGGAAACTACATCTGAAATGCCTATCAGCACCAATATTTGAAATGCCTATCGGCAACCATATCTGAAATGCCTATCGACACCTATATTTGAAATACCTATCGGCTTCTATATCTGAAATGCCTATCGGCACCTATTTTTAAAATGCCAATCGGCAACTATATCTTAAATGCCTATCGGCACCTATATCTGAAATGCCTATCGGCACCAATTTTTGAAATGCCTATCGGAAACTACATCTGAAATGCCTATCAGCACCTATATTTAAAATGCCTATCGGCAACCATATTTGGAATGCCTATCGGCACCTATATTTGAAATGCCTATCGGCTTCTATATCTGAAATGCCTATCGGCACCTATTTTTAAAATGCCAATCGGAAACTATATCTGAAATGCCTATCGGCACCTATATCTGAAATGCCTATCGGCACCTATTTTTGAAATGCCTATCGGAAACTACATCTGAAATGCCTATCAGCACCTATATTTGAAATGCTTATCGGCAACCACATCAGAAATGCCTATCGGCACCTATATCTGAAATGCCTATCGGCACCTATTTTTGAAATGCCTATCGGAAACTACATCTGAAATGCCTATCAGCACCTATATTTGAAATGCTTATCGGCAACCACATCAGAAATGCCTATCGACACCTATAATTGAAATGCCTATCGGCACCTATATTTTAAATGCCTATCGGCAACCATATCTGATATGCCTATCGGCACCTATCTCTGAAATGCCTATCGGCACCTATTTTTGAAATGCCTATCCGAAACTACATCTAAAATGCCTATCGGCACCTATTTTTAAAATGCCAATCGGCAACTATATCTGAAATGCCTATCGGCACCTATTTTTAAAATGCCAATCGGCAACTATATCTGAAATGCCTATCGGCACCTATATCTGAAATGCCTATCGGCACCAATTTTTGAAATGCCTATCGGAAACTACATCTGAAATACCTATCAGCACCTATATTTGAAATGCCTATCGGCAACCATATCTGGAATGCTTATCGGCACCTATATTTGAAATGCCTATCGGCTTCTATATCTGAAATGGCTATCGGCACCTACTTTTAAAATGCCAATCGGCAACTATATCTGAAATGCCTATAGGCACCTATATCTGAAATGCCTATCGGCACCTATTTTTGAAATGCCTATCAGGAAACTACATCTGAAATGCCTATCAGCACCTATATTTTAAATGCCTATCGGCAACCATATCTGGAATGCCTATCGGCACCTATATTTGAAATGCCTATCGGCTTCTATATCTGAAATGCTTATCGGCACCTATATCTGAAATGCCTATCGGCACCTATATTTAAAATGCCTATCGGAAACTACAGCTGAAATGCCTATTAGCACCAATATTTGAGATGCCTATCGGCAACCATATCTGAAATGCCTATCGACACCTATATTTGAAATACCTATCGGCTTCTATATCTGAAATGCCTATCGGCACATATTATTAAAATGCCAATCGGCAACTATATCTGAAATGCCTATCGGCACCTATATCTGAAATGCCTATCGGCACCAATTTTTTAATGCCTATCGGAAACTACATCTAAAATGCCTATCAGCACCTATATTTGAAATGCCTATCGGCAACCATATATGGAATGCCTATCGGCACCTATATTTGAAATGCCTATCGGCTTCTATATCTGAAATGCCTATCGGCACCTATTTTTAAAATGCCAATCGGCATCTATATCTAAAATGCCTATCGGCACCTATATCTGATATGCCTATCGGCACCTATTTTTGAAATGCCTATCGGAAACTACATCTGAAATGCTTATCAGCACCTATATTTGAAATGCCTATCTGCAACCACATCACAAATGCCTATCGGCACCTATATCTGAAATGCCTTTCGGCATTTATATCTGAAATGCCTATCGACAGCTATATTTGTAATGCCTATCGGCACCTATATTTTAAATGCCTATCGGCAACTATATCTGATATGCCTATCGGCACCTATATCTGAAATGCCTATCGGCACCTATTTTTGAAATGCCTATCGGAAACTACATCTAAAATGCCTATCGGCACCTATTTTTAAAATGCCAATCGGCAACTATATCTGAAATGCCTATCGGCACCTATATCTGAAAAGCCTATCGGCACCTATTTTTGAAATGCCTATCGGAAACTACATCTAAAATGCCTATCAGCACCTATATTTGAAATGCCTATCGGCAACCATATCTGGAATGCCTATCGGCACATATATTTGAAATGCCTATCAGCTTCTATATTTGAAATGCCTATCGGCACCTATTTTTAAAATGCCAATCGGCAACTATATCTGAAATGCCTATTGGCACCTATATCTGAAATGCCTATGGGCCCCAATTTTTGAAATGCCTATCGGAAACAACATCTGAAATGCCTCTCAACACCTATATTTGAAATGCCTATCGGCAACCATATCTGAAATGCCTATCGACACCTATATTTCAAATACCTATCGGCTTCTATATCTGAAATGCCTATCGGCACCTATTTTAAAATTGCCAATAGGCAACTATATCTGAAATGCCTATCGGCACCTATATCTGAAATGCCTATCGGCACTAATTTTTGAAATGCCTATCGGAAACTACATCTGAAATGCCTATCAGCACCTATATTTGAAATGCCTATCGTATTCTATATCTGAAATGCCTATCGACACCTATTTTTAAAATGCCAATCGGTAACTATATCTGAAATGCATATCGGCACCTATATCTGAAATGCCTATCGGTACCTATTTTTGAAATGCCTATCGGAAACTACATCTAAAATGCCTATCGGCACCTTTTTTTAAAATGCCAATCGGCAACTATATCTGAAATGCCTATCGGCACCTATATCTATAATGCCTATCGGCACCTCTTTTTGAAATGCCTATCGGAAACTACATCTAAAATGCCTATCGGCACCTATTTTTAAAATACCTTTCGGCACCTATATCTGAAATGCCTATCGGTACCTATTTTTGAAATGCCTATCGGAAACTACATCTTAAATGCCTATCGGCACCTATTTTTAAAATGCCAATCGGCAACTATATCTGAAATGCCTATCAGCACCTATATTTGAAATGCCTATCGGCAATCATATCTGAAATGCCTATCGACACCTATATTTGAAATACCTACCAGCTTCTATATCTGAAATGCCTATCGGCACCTATATCTGAAATGCCTATCGGCACCTATATCTGAAATGCCTATAGGCACCTGTTTTTGAAATGCCTATCGGAAACTACATCTGAAATGCCTATTAGCACCTATATTTGAAATGCCTATCGGCAACCATATCTGAAATGCCTATCGACACCTATATTTGAAATACCAATCGGCTTCTATATCTGAAATGCCTATCGGCACCTATTTTTAAAATGCCAATCGGCAACTATATCTGAAATGCCTATCGGCACCTATATCTGAAATGCCTATCGGCACCAATTTTTGAAATGCCTATCGGAAACTACATCTAAAATGCCTATCAGCACCTATATTTGAAATGCCTATCGGCAACCATATCTGGAATGCCTATCGGCACCTATATTTGATATGCCTATCGGCTTCTATATCTGAAATGCCTATCGGCACCTATTTTTAAAATGCCAATCGGCAACTATATCTGAAATGCCTATCGGCACCTATATCTGAAATGCCTATCGGCACCAATTTTTGAAATGCCTATCGGAAACTACATCTGAAATGCCTATCAGCACCTATATTTGAAATGCCTATCGGCAACCATATCTGAACTGCCTATCGACACCTTTATTTGAAATACCTATCGGCTTCTATATCTGAAATGCCTATCGGCACCTATTTTTAAAATGCCAATCGGAAACTATATCTGAAATGCCTATCGGCACCTATATCTGAAATGCCTATCGGCACCAATTTTTGAAATGCCTATCGGAAACTACATCTGAAATGCCTATCAGCACCTATATTTGAAATGCCTATCGGCAACCATATCTGGAATGCCTATCGGCACCTATATTTGAAATACCTATCGGCTTCTATATCTGAAATGCCTATCGGCACCTATATCTGAAATGCCTATCGGCACAAATTTTTGAAATGCCTATCAGAAACTACATCTGAAATGCCTATCAGCACCTATATTTGAAATGCCTATCGGCAATCATATCTGGAATGCCTATCGGCACCTATATTTGAAATGCCTATCGGCTTCTATATCTGAAATCCCTATCGGCACCTATTTTAAAAATGCCAATCGGCAACTATATCTGAAATGCCTATCGGCACCTATATCTGAAATGCCTATCGGCACCTATTTTTGAAATGCCTATCGGAAACTACATCTGAAATGCCTATCAGCACCAATATTTGAAATGCCTATCGGCAACCATATCTGAAATGCCTATCGACACCTATATTTGAAATACCTATCGGCTTCTATATCTGAAATGCCTATCGGCACCTATTTTTAAAATGCCAATCGGCAACTACATCTTAAATGCCTATCGGCACCTATATCTGAAATGCCTATCGGCACCAATTTTTGAAATGCCTATCGGAAACTACATCTGAAATGCCTATCAGCACCTATATCTGAAATGCCTATCGGCACCTATTTTTGAAATGCCTATCGGAAACTACATCTGAAATGCCTATCAGCACCTATATTTGAAATGCCTATCGGCAACCACATCAGAAATGCCTATCGGCACCTATATCTGAAATGCCTTTCGGCATTTATATCTGAAATGTCTATCGACACCTATAATTGAAATGCCTATCGGCACCTATATTTTAAATGCCTATCGGCAACTATATCTGATATGCCTATCGGCACCTATATCTGAAATGCCTATCGGCACCTATTTTTGAATTGCCTATCGGAAACTACATCTAAAATGCCTATCAGCACCTATATTTGTAATGCCTATCGGCAAACATATCTGGAATGCCTATCGGCACATATATTTGAAATGCCTATCAGCTTCTATATTTGAAATGCCTATCGGCACCTATTTTTAAAATGCCAATCGGCAACTATATCTGAAATGCCTATCGGCACCTATATCTGAAATGCCTATGGGCACCAATTTTTGAAATGCCTATCGGAAACTACATCTGAAATGCCTCTCAGCACCTATATTTGAAATGCCTATCGGCAACCATATCTGAAATGCCTATCGACACCTATATTTGAAATACCTATCGGCTTCTATATCTGAAATGCCTATCGGCACCTATTTTAAAAATGCCAATAGGCAACTATATCTGAAATGCCTATCGGCACCTATATCTGAAATGCCTATCGGCACCAATTTTTGAAATGCCTATCGGAAACTACATCTGAAATGCCTATCAGCACCTATATTTGAAATGCCTATCGGATTCTATATCTGAAATGCCTATCGACACCTATTTTTAAAATGCTAATCGGTAACTATATCTGAAATGCATATCGGCACCTATATTTGAAATGCCTATCGGCAACCACATCACAAATGCCTATCGGCACCTATATCTGAAATGCCTTTCGGCATTTATATCTGAAATGCCTATCGACACCTATATTTGTAATGCCTTACGGCACCTATATTTTAAATGCCTATCGGCAACTATATCTGATATGCCTATCGGCACCTATATCTGAAATGCCTATCGGCACCTATTTTTGAAATGCCTATCGGAAACTACATCTGAAATGCCTATCAGCACCTATATTTGAAATGCCTATCGGCAACCATATCTGGAATGCCTATCGGCACCTATATTTGAAATGCCTATCGGCTTCTATATCTGAAATGCCTATCGGCACCTATTTTTAAAATGCCAATCGGCAACTATATCTGAAATGCCTATCGGCACCTATATCTGAAATGCCTATGGGCACCAATTTTTGAAATGCCTATCGGAAACTACATCTGAAATGCCTATCAGCACCTATATTTGAAATGCCTATCGGCAACCATATCTGAAATGCCTATCGACACCTATATTTGAAATACCTATCGGCTTCTATATCTGAAATCCCTATCGGCACCTATTTTAAAAATGCCAATCGGCAACTATATCTGAAATGCCTATCGGCACCTATATCTGAAATGCCTATCGGCACCTATTTTTGAAATGCCTATCGGAAACTACATCTGAAATGCCTATCAGCACCAATATTTGAAATGCCTATCGGCAACCATATCTGAAATGCCTATCGACACCTATATTTGAAATACCTATCGGCTTCTATATCTGAAATGCCTATCGGCACCTATTTTTAAAATGCCAATCGGCAACTACATCTTAAATGCCTATCGGCACCTATATCTGAAATGCCTATCGGCACCAATTTTTGAAATGCCTATCGGAAACTACATCTGAAATGCCTATCAGCACCTATATTTGAAATGCCTATCGGCAACCATATTTGGAATGCCTATCGGCACCTATATTTGAAATGCCTATCGGCTTCTATATCTGAAATGCCTATGGGCACCTATTTTTAAAATGCCAATCGGCAACTATATCTGAAATGCCTATCGGCACCTATATCTGAAATGCCTATCGGCACCTATTTTTGAAATGCCTATCGGAAACTACATCTGAAATGCCTATCAGCACCTATATTTGAAATGCCTATCGGCAACCACATCAGAAATGCCTATCGGCACCTATATCTGAAATGCCTTTCGGCATTTATATCTGAAATGCCTATCGACACCTATAATTGAAATGCCTATCGGCACCTATATTTTAAATGCCTATCGGCAACTATATCTGATATGCCTATCGGCACCTATATCTGAAATGCCTATCGGCACCTATTTTTGAATTGCCTATCGGAAACTACATCTAAAATGCCTATCAGCACCTATATTTGAAATGCCTATCGGCAAACATATCTGGAATGCCTATCGGCACATATATTTGAAATGCCTATCAGCTTCTATATTTGAAATGCCTATCGGCACCTATTTTTAAAATGCCAATCGGCAACTATATCTGAAATGCCTATCGGCACCTATATCTGAAATGCCTATGGGCACCAATTTTTGAAATGCCTATCGGAAACTACATCTGAAATGCCTCTCAGCACCTCTATTTGAAATGCCTATCGGCAACCATATCTGAAATGCCTATCGACACCTATATTTGAAATACCTATCGGCTTCTATATCTGAAATGCCTATCGGCACCTATTTTAAAAATGCCAATAGGCAACTATATCTGAAATGCCTATCGGCACCTATATCTGAAATGCCTATCGGCACCAATTTTTGAAATGCCTATCGGAAACTACATCTGAAATGCCTATCAGCACCTATATTTGAAATGCCTATCGGATTCTATATCTGAAATGCCTATCGACACCTATTTTTAAAATGCTAATCGGTAACTATATCTGAAATGCATATCGGCACCTATATTTGAAATGCCTATCGGCAACCACATCACAAATGCCTATCGGCACCTATATCTGAAATGCCTTTCGGCATTTATATCTGAAATGCCTATAGACACCTATATTTGTAATGCCTATCGGCACCTATATTTTAAATGCCTATCGGCAACTATATCTGATATGCCTATCGGCACCTATATCTGAAATGCCTATCGGCACCTATTTTTGAAATGCCTATCCGAAACTACATCTGAAATGCCTATCAGCACCTATATTTGAAATGCCTATCGGCAACCATATCTGGAATGCCTATCGGCACCTATATTTGAAATGCCTATCGGCTTCTATATCTGAAATGCCTATCGGCACCTATTTTTAAAATGCCAATCGGCAACTATATCTGAAATGCCTATCGGCACCTATATCTGAAATGCCTATGGGCACCAATTTTTGAAATGCCTATCGGAAACTACATCTGAAATGCCTATCAGCACCTATATTTGAAATGCCTATCGGCAACCATATCTGAAATGCCTATCGACACCTATATTTGAAATACCTATCGGCTTCTATATCTGAAATGCCTATCGGCACCTATTTTAAAAATGCCAATCGGCAACTATATCTGAAATGCCTATCGGCACCTATATCTGAAATGCCTATCGGCACCAATTTTTGAAATGCCTATCGGAAACTACATCTGAAATGCCTATAAGCACCTATATTTGAAGTGCCTATCGGCAACTATATCTGGAATGCCTATCGGCACCTATATTTGAAATGCCTATCGGATTCTATATCTAAAATGCCTATCGACACCTATTTTTAAAATGCCAACCGGTAACTATATCTGAAATGCATATCGGCACCTATATTTGAAATGCCTATCGGCAAGCAAATCACATATGCCTATCGGCACCTACATCTGAAATGCCTTTCGGCATTTATATCTGAAATGCCTATCGACACCTATATTTGTAATGCCTATCGGCATCTATATTTTAAATGCCTATCGGCAACTATATCTGATATGCCTATCGGCACCTATATCTGAAATGCCTATCGGCACCTATTTTTGAAATGCCTATCAGAAAATACATCTAAAATGCCTATCGGCACCTATTTTTAAAATGCCAATCGGCAACTATATCTGAAATGCCTATCGGCACCTATATCTGAAATGATTATCGGCACCTATTTTTGAAATGCCTTTCGGAAACTACATCTGAAATGCCTATCTGCTCCTATATTTGAAATGCCTATCGGCAACCATATCTGGAATGCCTATCGGCACCTATATTTGAAATGCCTATCGGCTTCTATATCTGAAATGCCTATCGGCACCTATTTTTAAAATGCCAATTGGCAACTATATCTGAAATGCCTATCGGCACCTATATCTGAAATGCCTATCGGCACCTATTTTTGAAATGCCTATCGGAAACTACATCTGAAATGCCTATCAGCACCAATATTTGAAATGCCTCTCGGCAACCATATCTGGAATGCCTATCGGCACCTATATTTGAAATGCCTATCGGCTTCTATATCTGAAATGCCTATCGGCACTTATTTTTAAAATGCCAATCGGCAACTATATCTGAAATGCCTATCGGCACCTATTTTTAAAATGCCTATCGGAAACTACATCTGAAATGCCTATCAGCACCTATATTTGAAACGCCTATCGGCAACACATTTCTGAAATGCCTATCGACACCAATATTTGAAATACCTATCGGCTTCTATATCTGAAATGCCTATCGGCACCTATTTTTAAAATGCCAATCGCCAACTATATCTGAAATGCCTATCGGCACCTATATTTGAAATGCCTATCGGCACCTATTTTTGAAATGCCTGTCGGAAACTACATCTGAAATGCCTATCAGCACCTTTATTTGAAATGCCTATCGGCAACCATATCTGGAATGCCTATCGGCACCTATATTTTAAATGCCCATCGGCTTCTATATCTGAAATGCCTATCGGCACCTATTTTTTTTAATGCCAATCGGCAACTACATCTGTAATGCCTATCGGCACCTATATCTGAAATGCCTATCGGCACCTATTTTTGAAATGCCTATCGGAAACTACATCTGAAATGCCTATCAGCACCAATATTTGAAATGCCTCTCGGCAACCATATCTGAAATGCCTATCGACAAATATATTTGAAATACCTATCGGCTTCTATATCTGAAAAGCCTATCGGGACCTATTTTTAAAATGCCAATTAGAAACTATATCTGAAATGCCTATCGGCACCTATATCTGAAATGCCTATCGGTACCTATTTTTGAAATGCCTATCGGAAACTACATCTGAAATGCCTATCAGCACTTATATTTGAAATGCCTATCGGCAACCAAATCTGGAATGCCTATCGGCACCTATATTTGAAATGCCTATCGGCTTCTATATCTGAAATGCCTATCGGCACCTATATCTGAAATGCCTATCGGCACCTCTTTTTAAAATGCCTATCGGAAACTACATCTGAAATGCTTATCAGCACCTATATTTGAAATGCCTATCGGCAACCATATCTGAAATGCCTATCGACACCTATATTTGAAATACCTATCGGCTTCGATATCTGAAATGCCTATCGGCACCTATTTTTAAAATGCCAATCGGCAACAATATCTGAAATGCCTATCGGCACCTATATCTTAAATGCCTATCGGCACCAATTTTTGAAATGCCTATCGGAAACTACATCTGAAATGCCTATCAGCACCTATATTTGAAATGCCTATAGGCAACCATATCTGGAATGCCTATCGGCACCTATATCTGAAATGCCTATCGGCACTTATTTTTAAAATGCCAATCGGCAACTATATCTGAAATGCCTATCGGCACCTATATCTGAAATGCCTATCGGCACCAATTTTTGAGATGCCTATCGGAAACTACATCTGAAATGCCTATCAGCACCTATATTTGAAATGCCTATCGGCAACCATATCTGAAATGCCTATCGACACCTATATTTGAAATACCTATCGGCTTCTATATCTGAAATGCCTATCGGCACCTATTTTTAAAATGCCAATCGGCAACTATATCTGAAATGCCTATCGGCACCTATATCTGAAATGCCTATCGGCACCAATTTTTGAGATGCCTATCGGAAACTACATCTGAAATGCCTATCAGCACCTATATTTGAAATGCTTTTTGGCAACCATATCTGAAATGCCTATCGACACCTATATTTGAAATACCTATCGGCTTCGATATCTGAAATGCCTATCGGCACCTATTTTTAAAATGCCAATCGGCAACTATATCTGAAATGCCTATCGGCACCTATATCTTAAATGCCTATCGGCACCAATTTTTGAAATGCCTATCTGAAACTACATCTGAAATGCCTATCAGCACCTATATTTGAAATGCCTATAGGCAACCATATCTGGAATGCCTATCGGCACCTATATCTGAAATGCCTATCGGCACCAATTTTTGAAATGCCTATCGGAAACTACATCTGAAATGCCTATCAGCACCTATATTTGAAATGCCTATAGGCAACCATATCTGGAATGCCTATCGGCACCTATATCTGAAATGCCTATCGGCACCAATTTTTGAAATGCCTATCGGAAACTACATCTGAAATGCCTATCAGCACCTATATTTGAAATGCCTATCGGCAACCATATCTGAAATGCCTATCGACACCTATATTTGAAATACCTATCGGCTTCGATATCTGAAATGCCTATCGGCACCTATTTTTAAAATGCCAATCGGCAACAATATCTGAAATGCCTATCGGCACCTATATCTTAAATGCCTATCGGCACCAATTTTTGAAATGCCTATCGGAAACTACATCTGAAATGCCTATCAGCACCTATATTTGAAATGCCTATAGGCAACCATATCTGGAATGCCTATCGGCACCTATATCTGAAATGCCTATCGGCACTTATTTTTGAAATGCCTATCGGAAACTACATCTGAAATGCCTATCAGCACCTATATTTGAAATGCCTATCGGCAACCATATCTGAAATGCCTTTCGACACCTATATTTGAAATACCTATCGGCTTCTATATCTGAAATGCCTATCGGCACCTATTTTTAAAATGCCAATCGGCAACTATATCTGAAATGCCTATCGGCACCTATATCTGAAATGCCTATCGGCACCAATTTTTGAAATGCCTATCGGAAACTACATCTGAAATGCCTATCAGCACCTATATTTGAAATGCCTATCGGCAGCCATATCTGAAATGCCTATCGACACCTATATTTGAAATGCCTATCGGCTTCTATATCTAAAATGCCTATCGGCACCTACTTTTAAAATGCCAATCGGCAACTATATCTGAAATGCCTATCGGCACTTCTATCTGAAATGCCTATCGGCACAAATTTTTGAAATGCCTGTCGGAAACTACATCTGAAATGCCTAATAGCACCTATATTTGAAATGCCTATCGGCAGCCATATCTGGAATGCCTATCGGCACCTATATTTGAATTGCCTAACGGCTTGTATATCTGAAATGCCTATCGGCACCTATTTTTAAAATGCTAATCGGCAACTATATCTGAAATGCCTTTCGGCACCTATATCTGAATTGCCTATCGGCACCTATTTTTGAAATACCTATCGAAAACTACATCTGAAATGCCTATCAGCACCTATATTTGAAATGCCTATCGGCAACCATATGTGGAATGCCTATCGGCACCTATATTTGAAATGCCTATCGGCTTCTATATCTGAAATGCCTATCGGTACCTATATCTGAAATGCCTATCGGCACCTATATTTGAAATGCCTATCGGAAACTACAGCTGAAATGCCTATCAGCACCAATATTTGAGATGCCTATCGGCAAACATATCTGAAATGCCTATCGACACCTATATTTGAAATACCTATCGGCTTCTTTATCTGAAATGCCTCTCGGCACCTATTTTTAAAATGCCAATCATCAACTATATCTGAAATGCCTATCGGCACCTATATCTGAAATGCCTATCGGCACCAATTTTTGAAATGCCTATCGGAAACTACATCTAAAATGCCTATCAGCACCTATATTTGAAATGCCTATCGGCAACCATATTTGGAATGCCTATCGGCACCTATATTTGAAATGCCTATCGGCTTCTATATCTGAAATGCCTATCGGCACCTATTTTTAAAATGCCAATCGGCATCTATATCTGAAATGCCTATCGGCACCTATATCTGAAATGCTTATCAGCACCTATATTTGAAATGCCTATCGTCAACCACATCACAAATGCCTATCGGCACCTATATCTGAAAAACCTTTCGGCATTTATATCGAAATGCCTATCGACACCTATATTTGTAATGCCTATCGGCACCTATATTTTAAATGCCTATCGGCAACTATATCTGATATGCCTATCGGCACCTATATCTGAAATGCCTATCGGCACCTATTTTTGAAATGCCTATTGGAAACTACATCTAAAATGCCTATCGGCACCTATTTTAAAATGCCAATCGGCAACTATATCTGAAATGCCTATCGGCACCTATATCTGAAATGCTTATCGGCACCTATTTTTGAAATGCCTATCGGAAACTACATCTGAAATGCCTATCAGCACCTATATTTGAAATGCCTATCGGCTACCACATCTGAAATGCCTATCGACACCTATATTTGAAATACCTATCGGCTTCTATATCTGAAATGCCTATCGGCACCTATTTTTAAAATGCTAATCGGCAACTATATCTGAAATGCCTATCGGCACCTATATCTGAAATGCCTATCGGCACCTATATCTGAAATGCCTATCGGCACCAATTTTTGAAATGCCTATCAGAAAATACATCTGAAATGCCTATCAGCACCTACATTTGAAATGCCTATCGGCAACCATATCTGGAATGCTTATCGGCACCTATATTTGAAATGCCTATTGGCTTCTATATCTGAAATGCCTATCGGCACCTACTTTTAAAATGCCAATCGGCAACTATATCTGAAATGCCTATCGGTACCTATATCTGAAATGCCTATCGGCACCTATTTTTGAAATGCCTATCAGGAAACTACATCTGAAATGCCTATCAGCACCTATATTTGAAATGCCTATCGGCAACCATATCTGGAATGCCTATCGGCACCTATATTTGAAATGCCGATCGGCTTCTATATCTGAAATGCCTATCGGCACCTATTTTTAAAATGCCAATCGGCTACTATATCTGAAATGCCTTTCGGCACCTATATCTGAAATGCCTATCGGCGCCTATTTTTGAAAACCCTATCGAAAAATACATCTGAAATGCCTATCAGCACCTATATTTGAAATGCATATCGGCAACCATATCTGGAATGCCTATCGGCACCTATATTTGAAATACCTATCGGCTTCTATATCTGAAATGCCTATCGGCACCTATTTTTAATGTGCCAATCGGCAACTATATCTGAAATGCCTATCGGCACCTATATGTGAAATGCCTATCGGCACCAATTTTTGAAATGCCTATCGGAAACTACATCTGAAATGCCTATCAGCACCTATATTTGAAATGCCTATCGGCAACAATATTTGGAATGCCTATCGGCACCTATATTTGAAATGCCTATCGGCTTCTATATCTGAAATGCATATCGGCACCTATTTTTAAAATGCCAATCGGCAACTATATCTGAAATGCCTATCGGCACCTATATCTGAAATGCCTATCGGCACCTATTTTTGAAATGCCTATCAGAAACTACATCTGAAATGCCTATCAGCACCTATATTTGAAATGCCTATCGGCAACCACATCAGAAATGCCTATCGGTACCTATATCTGAAATGCCTTTCGGCATTTATATCTGAAATGCCTATCGACACCTATATTTGAAATGCCTATCGGCACCTATATTTTAAATGCCTATCGGCAACTATATCTGATATGCCTATCGGCACCTATATCTGAAATGCCTATCGGCACCTATTTTTGAAATGCCTATCCGAAACTACATCTGAAATGCCTATCAGCACCTATAATTGAAATGCCTATCGGCAACCATATCTGAAATGCCTATCGACACCTATATTTGAAATACCTATCGGCTTCTATATCTGAAATGCCTATCGGCACCTATTTTTAAAATGCCAATCGGCAACTATATCTGAAATGCCTATCGGCACCTATATCTGAAATGCCTATCGGCACCAATTTTTTAAATGCCTATCGGAAACTACATCTGAAATGCCTATCAGCACCTATATTTGAAATGCCTATCGGCAACCATATCTGGAATGCTTATCGGCACCTATATTTGAAATGCCTATCGGCTTCTATATCTGAAATGCCTATCGGCACCTACTTTTAAAATGCCAATCGGCAACTATATCTGAAATGTCTATCGGCACCTATATCTGAAATGCCTATCGGCACCTATATTTGAAATGCCTATCGGAAACTACAGCTGAAATGCCTATCAGCACCAATATTTGAGATGCCTATCGGCAACCATATCTGAAATGCCTATCGACACCTATATTTGAAATACCTATCGGCTTCTATATCTGAAATGCCTATAGGCACATATTTTTAAAATGCCAAACGGCAACTATATCTGAAATGCCTATCGGCACCTATATCTAAAATGCCTATCGGCACCTATTTTCAAATTGCTTATCGGAAACTACAACTGAAATGCCTATCAGCACCTATATTTGAAATGCCTATCCGCAACCATATCTGGAATGCCTATCGGCACCTATATTTGAAATGCTGATCGGCTTTTATATCTGAAATGCCTATCGGCACCTATTTTTAAAATGCCAATCGGCGACTATATCTGAAATGCCTATCGGCACGTATATCTGAAATGCCTATCGGCACCTATTTTTGAAATGCCTATCGGAAACTACATCTGAAATGCCTATCAGCACCTATATTTGAAATGCCTATCGGCAACCAAATCAGAAATGCCTATCGGCACCTATATCTGAAATGCCTTTCGGCATTTATATCTGAAATGCCTATCGGCACCTATATTTGAAATGCCTATCGGCACCTATATTTTAAATGCCTATCGGCAACTATATCCTATATGCCTATCGGCACCTATATCTGAAATGCCTATCGGCACCTGTTTTTAAAATACCTATCGGAAAATACATCCGAAATGCCTATCGGCACCTATTTTTAAAATGCCAATCGGCAACTATATCTGAAATGCCTATCGGCACCTATATCTGAGATGCCTATCGGCACCTATTTTGGAAATGCCTGTCGGAAACTACATCTGAAATGCCTATCAGCACCTATATCTGAAATGCCTATCGGCAACCATATCTGGAATGCCCATCGTCACCTACATTTAAAATGCCTATCGGCTTCTATATCTGAAATGCCTATCGGCACCTTTTTTTAAAATGCCAATCGGCAACTATATCTGAAATGCCTATCGGCACCTATATCTGAAATGCCTATCGGCACCTATTTTTAAAATGCCAATCGGCAACTATATCTGAAATGCCTATCGGCACCTTTTTTTTTTTTTTTTTTTTTTTTTGAGAGGGGGAAATTCTTTTTGCGAACTTAGTGTGGGACTCGGACCAAGGCCCCCTACCCACTAAAACCCCCTCTGTTTCACCCGTATCGTCCCACTGGAATCGCCTTTAGGCATGCAATCAGGTGGACGACTGGTCATTGATTCGCCGGAATAAGACTAACTACTACTCTTATTATCTCTTTTCCATCCCTCATCTATCTCCTTATTTCTCATTATTCTATTCATCAATCCCCTTACTGCCTCCCAAGTTGTTGTCCGGTCAGTCATAACTGTTATTAGATTTCCTACGGTCAGTTCCAACCCTAGTATAATGTGTACTTCTCTTCTTTCCACCTCCCATCTCGGGCAATGGAAAAGGGTGTGCATTGCGTCATCTATTTCTCCACAGTATGCGCACTCCTCACTGTCTATTTTTCCTATCCTTTTCAAGTAGCTCTTAAAACTTCCATGCCCGGTTAACACCTGCGTCATGTAGTAGTCCACATTACGATGCTTACACTCTAACCATATACGTATGTTTGGAATGAGTAACTTGGTCAATTGTGCCACCGCCTCGTTCTCATCCCATTCTTCTTGCCACACCCGAATGGCTTCCTCTCTCGCCTGATTTCTTTCTCCTGCGTCGTGTATCATTTTCCTTTCTTTTGCCTGTAAGTGTATGGGTATTACCCCGGCTATCACTTGGGCCGCCTTCGTGGACACAGTCTTATAAGCGCAGACCACTCTAAGTACTGCCTTTCTTTGCACTTTCTCCATCATTGTTCTGTATGTCTGCTTCTCGAGTGCTCTGTGCCATATCGGGGCTCCATACAAGAGAATGGAATGAACTACCCCACACAAGGTATATCTTTTGCAATATCTTGGTCCCCCAACATTTGGCATTATCCTCATCAGTGCCGACACTGTGTCTTCCGCTTTCTTCGTGACCATCCGGATATGGTCTCCAAACGTACCATTTCCATCTATCATCACCCCTAAATATCGAACTGCAGTTTTTGGCACAATTTCAAAGTTGTTTAGTCTAAACCGGACATTCTTTCTTCTTTTCCTAGGACCTTTCAGAATAACGGCTTCCGTTTTTTCTGGGGCCAATTCCAGAGAATGGTTAGTCATCCAGAGCCTAATGCATCTAAGTGCCTCATTTACCCTGTCCTTCAGCTCATCTTCCTCCTCCGCGCTCACCACTACGGCTAGATCGTCGGCGAAACCTATTGACCGTGCTCCTTTTGTTAGTTTTATCTTCAGCACTCCATCATAGAGAATATTCCATAATATTGGACCCAATACCGATCCTTGCGGGACTCCTGCTGTCACCTCTAGCTCTACGTTCCGGTCTATCCTAATTTTACGGTTCTCGAAATAGGCACCAATTACTTTCACCAGGTATGGGGAAATTCCTCTGGCATACAATTTTTCGATGATTAGACTCCATGAGGCAGTATTAAATGCATTCCTTACGTCCAGCGTAATTAGAGCGCACCACTTGGCTTCATTATACTCCTTGGCCTTAATGACCATTTCGATGGCGTGTACCGTAGAGCGTCCTCTCCTAAAGCCATACTGGTGCTCTGCCCATCCTCCTTTTTCTTCTATTTCTTCTTCTAGCCGCTTCCTTATGAGCCGCTAATATGTCTTACTCATAGTACTAAGTAGACAAATAGGTCTAAACGCTGACGGACTTTCTATTGATTTCCCCCCTTTCAGTAATAGAACCAATTTGGCCACCTTCCATTTCAGAGGAAACACTTGTGTCCTTAGCAAGTTGTTGAATAGTGACAGCATCCATTCGGGGGCCACTTTTATTGCCTCTTTTACAACTTCTGGTGGTATTCCGTCCAAACCAGGTGATTTGCCACTTTTAATCCCCTCCATGGCTTCTAGAAGCTCATCCATGGTAAAAAGATTTACCTTCGCACTCACAGGGATCGCTTTAATTCTGTCAGTTCTGTGTGGAAACAGTTCGCGCGCAATTTCTAGCTTCCTTCCCGTTGTTAAGTCAACTGGTAGACGGTTGGTCAGGCGTCCAGTTACAATTTTATATCCGTCCCCCCATATGTCCATATCCAGTGCCTCACACAATTCCTGCCAGTGTCTTCTCTTAGATGCGTCTATGAGTTTTCTCAGGTTCCGCCTAGCTTGTTTGTATTTCTCTTTTAGATCCTGCGTATTCGCTGCATTGCTATTATTTCTATTGACTCTGGTCAACTCCCTTCTTTTTTTCTTACACTCCTTTCTTTTTTCCCCGATTTCTTCATTCCACCAGTACGGAAGTAAAGTCGGTTTCCGCATACCCTCTGCTACTCGGCTATGTAACCAAGATTGTTTCAGCATTCTCGAACCGGATTCTATTGTATTCTCGTGTGGATTTATATTTTTTCCATTGAGCAAAATGTCCAGTGTGGCCCTGAACACGTCCCAATCAGTTCTTATCACTACCTTCTCCGCCGTTTTCTTTACAGTTTTATATCCCTTTATCTCGAAATATATAAACTTATGATCGCTGAGTGTCTCATCATCTAAAACTTGCCACTCACGTATCCTCGCAGCTATCTTCTGAGTAGAACAGGTAACGTCTATGAACGACTGAGAATCTCCTCTGACAAAAGTCGGCGTTTCCCCAGTATTATGGACCACCATATCTAGTGTCGCCAGCCATTCAGTCCAGTACTCTCCTCTACGGTCGGTAACAGGTGACCCCCATAATGGCGACTTGACATTTAGATCTCCTAGTATGATGCTCTCTCCTATTGTTGTTCTGCTGTCCTCCATCATACTATCCATGTCGACCTTGAATTCTTCTATTGCAATATTCGGGGAACTATAGCAACAGTAAATCTGGAAGTTTTTTAGGTATATACAAATATAACCCTCCTCTGGTCTAACCCTAATCACTTCGAGTTTCTTATTGATAAAGGACACAGCAACATTACATCTTTTATCCTTAATCAAATTCGAGTTTCTCATCAGTTTTTTATTCGGTTCGCTAGCAATAAGTACATCTACACCTCTTTTCCGTGCTGTGACATAGGCCATATCGTGGCTATGTCTAGCTCTCATTACATTACATTGTAAAACTTTTATGCTAGCCATCTACTTAAGAGAACTGTGCGTCCGTCTATCTTCTTCTCGACGGTATGTTCTACCCGAGCTCTTACTTGAGTTTCTCCTTCCGGTTTCGAGGAGTCTTCTGAAACGCGGGCATTTAGAGCTACCAGCTCTATGATCGTGTCCTTTACAGCTGTGGCAGTACGATTCGTTTTCACAGTCCCTTGCCTTATGCCCTGTCTTCCCACAATTTAGACAATCATCCGACCGGTCCATCCCTTTGCACGCTGAGGCTATATGTCCAAATTCCAGACATTTGTAGCATCTTATCACTGTTACCCATTTCTTTATTAGACAGTGTACCCATCCTATACGCACTCTTCCTCTTTGTAGTAGACTTTCGGCAATGCCTCTTGAAGCTTCAACGGTAGCTATTTGATTCCCATTTCTTGCTGGTCTTAATGATTTAACTTCTATAGTATCACTTTTCGCTGCACCTACCGTTTCTATCAGCGCAGCTTTTAGTTCATCTTCTGTAGTTGCAGCGTCAATGTTATACATAAGCATCGTAGTTGAAGGTCTTCTCGTTTCAACCTCTGCGTCCTTTACGTTTTTCCTTATTTCCTGTTTCAGCATCTCTGCTTTTTCCTTGCCCCCATCTACAGCAAAAAGCAAATCCCCTCTTCCAATTTTCTTTATCGCCTTAACTTCTACTCCGATTTTCCTGATATCTACGTTTTGTTTTACTGTCTTTAGTAGTTCTGCATATGATTTTCTGCCTGCCTTAATTATTACAGTTTCCTCTGTATTTTTTTCTTTTAGCTTTCCTTCTTTTTTATCCGGGGTTGGTTTATTCCCCTTGGAATAGCTTATTTGTATTTTCACCCCAGTAGATCGGAAAATATGCTCCAAAATTTTTCGTGCGTACTCTCTATTCATCCCCTCGGACGCTATTACAAATCTAAGACATTCCCTTTTATGGCTACTCATCAAGTTTTTCCAATTTTTAACTAAACCGTGAAATTTCTTCATGTCGTTTACTCCCCTTGTGTCAGTCGTCTGTGGCAAAATATATATGTAATTTTTCCTCTCTTCGCCAGCACCTTTACTTGTTATAGTGTTGGTTGAATTAATCAGGAATTCTGCTGTACCGTCTTCTAATCTGTCGTCTATTAACTTAAGTAATGCCGGATATCTTCGCGTGATCTCTTTAATTTCCCCTTTTTCGCCTTTATCTCGTGGATCGATAACCAAAGCTACATCTGACTCCAGATAGTTTTCAAAATTTTCTGTTACCATTTTTGTCACCGTATATGCCTTCTCGGGCCACTCCATATCTAGCAATTTCGAAATGTCCTCAAAGCCCTTAGCCGCTTCTAGCGCTGAATTTATTTGCTTAATTTGCTCTCGGTCTCTCTCCCGTTTCTCTGCGTTAATGTCGGAAAAGTCCACCTGAGTACATTTATCTATCGCTACTTTGCTGTCTGACCCAACCTTAACTTTCTTTCCACTTGGCAGATTTTCCCACTCTATACATCTTCTGTCCATGATTTCTGCCAAACGGCTCATCTTCTTTACTCCTTGTTTTATCTCCATCTTTGTATTTTGGTTTTTCTCAACTTGATCTACCAGCTTGTTACTAGTATCGACCATTTTTCTTATCATTTCCCTCAGCTCCTCCCATACCTGATGTTCTTCATTTTCTCTTCTCCTTTTTGCTCCCGTTCCATCTTCCAAACCGCTCAGGCTTGTTGAGCTACCTTCCTTACTTGGTAGATATCTGCTTCCACTTCCGATAGAGCTTATTGATCCTCTACGCGACAGTGATAATTCCTGACCTATCGAGCCCACTGAGCTTACAGACGAGGCTCGAGATCTTGAGCCTTCTTCACCTAGCATGCTAACGGAGACTTTTCGGGACCTTGGAGGTGTTCTGCTGAGAGAACTTCTTCTCTCTGATGGATCCGTTTCTTCGGTCCATGTATAACCAGTAGCAATTTTTCCCCTCTCAGCCTGGTTTTCCACTGATAGAGAAGCACAGTCGCTGGCTGACGATCCAGTGGGGCCTGCTTCACCACCACCTTCCTGGACCGGTACTGGGGTTCCGAGCCCCTGCACCGTAATAATTTCCTTATTTTCTTCCATATCCATTCCTCTTACTGTGATTTTGGTCCGCCCCGGGTATTTTATTTCTCCGGTACCCGTCATATCTGACGAGAAGTCCCCTATCCGTAACCTGGGGAGGCGCCCGATGGGAGATTCACAACTCCGCACGGGGCCTATCGGCACCTATAACTGAAATGCCTATCGGCACCTATTTTTGAAATGCCTATCGGAAACTACATCTGAAATGCCTATCGGCACCTATTTTTAAAATAACAATCGGTAACTATATCTGAAATGCCTATCGGCACCTATATCTGAGATGCCTATCGGCACCTATTTTTGAAATGCCTATCGGAAACTACATCTGAAATGCCTATTAGCACCTATATCTGAAATGGCTATCGGCAACCATATCTGGAATGCCCATCGGCACCTACATTTGAAATGCCTATCGGCTTCTATATCTGAAATGCCTATCGGCACCTATTTTTAAAATGCCAATCAGCAACTATATCTGAAATGCCTATCGGCACCTATATCTGAAATGCCTATCGGCACCTATTTTTAAAATGCCAATCGGCAACTATATCTGATATGCCTATCGGCACCTATATCTGAAATGCCTATCGGCACCTATTTTTGAAATGCCTATCGGAAAATACATCTGAAATGCCTATCGGCACCTATTTTTAAAATGACATTCGGCAACTATATCTGAAATGCCAATCGACACCTATATTTGAAATACCTATCGACTTCTATATTTGAAATGCCTATCGGCACCTATTTTAAAAATGCCATTCGGCAACTATATCTGAAATGCCTATCGGCACCTATATCTGAAATGCCTATCGGCACTAATTTTTGAAATGCCTATCGGAAACTACATCTGAAATGCCTATCAGCACCTATATTTGAAATGCCTATCGGCAACCATATCTGGAATGCCTATCGGCACCTATATTTGAAATGCCTATCGGCTTCTATATCTGAAATGCTTATCGGCACCTATATCTAAAATGCCTATCGGCACCTATTTTTGAAATGCCTATCGGAAACTACATCTGAAATGCCTATCAGCACCAATATTTGAAATTCCTATCGGCAACCATATCCGGAATGCCTATCGGCACCTATATTTAAAATGCCTATCGGCTTCTATATCTGAAATGCCTATCGGCACCTATTTTTTAAATTCCAATCGGCAACTATATCTGAAATGCCTATCGGCACCTATATCTGAAATGCCTATCGGCACCAATTTTTGAAGTGCCTATCGGAAACTACATCTGAAATGCTTTTCTGCACTTATATTTGAAATGCTTATCGGCAACTATATCTGGAATGCCTATCGGCACCTACATTTGAAATGCCTATCGGCTTCTATATCTAAAATGCCTACCGGCACCTATTTTAAAAATGCCAATCGGCAACTATATCTGAAATGCCTATCGGCACCTATATCTGAAATGCCTATCGGCACCTATTTTTGAAATGCCTATCGGAAACTACATCTGAAATGCCTATCAGCACCTATATTTGAAATGCCTATCGGCAACCATATCTGGAATGCTTATCGGCACCTATATTTGAAATGCCTATCGGCTTCTATATCTGAAATGCCTATCGGCACCTATTTTTAAAATGCCTATCGGCAACTATATCTGAAGTGCCTATCGGCACCAATATCTGAAATGCCTATCGGCACCTATTTTTGAAATGCCTATTGAAAACTACATCTGAAATGCCTATCAGCACCTATATTTGAAATGCCTATCGGCAACCACATCAGAAAGTCCTATCGGCACCTATATCTGAAATGCCTTTCGGCATTTATATCTGAAATGCTTATCGACACCTATATTTGAAATGCTTATCGGCACCTATATTTTAAATGCCTATCGGCAACTTTATCTGATATGCCTATCGGCACCTATATCTGAAATGCCTATCGGCACCTATTTTTGAAATGCCTATCGGAAACTACATCTAAAATGCCTATCAGCACCTATATTTGAAATGCCTATCGGCAACCATATCTGGAATGCCTATCGGCACCTATATTTGAAATGCCTATCGGCTTTTATATCTGAAATGCCTATCGACACCTATTTTTAAAATGCCAATTGGCAACTATATCTGAAATGCCTATCGGCAACTATATCTGAAGTGCCTATTGGCACCTATTTTTGAAATGCCTATCGAAAACTACATCTGAAATGCCTATCAGCACCTATATTTGAAATGCCTATCGGCAAACATATCTGGAATGCCTATCGGCACCTATATTTGAAATGCCTATTGGCTTCTATATCTGAAATGCCTATCGGCACCTATTTTTAAAATGCCAATCGGCAACTATATCTGAAATGCCTATCGGCACCTATATCTGAAATGCCTATCGGCACCTATTCTTGAAATGCCTATCGGAAACTACATCTGAAATGCCTATCAGCACCTATATTTGAAATGCCTATCGGCAACCATATCTGAAATGCCTATCGGCACCTATTTTTAAAATGCCAATCGGTAACTATATCTGAAATGCCTATCGGTACCTATATCTGAAATGCCTATCGGCACCAATTTTTGAAATGCCTATCGGAAACTACATCTGGAATGCCTATCAGCACCTATATTTGAAATGCCTATAGAAAACCATACCTGGAATGCCTATCGGCACCTATATTTGAAATGCCTATCGGCTTCTATATCTGAAATGCCTATCGACATCTATTTTTAAAATGCCAATCGGCAACTATATCTGAAATGCCTATCGGCACCTATATCTGAAATGCCTATCGGCAACTTTTTTTGAAATGCCTATCGGAAACTACATCTGAAATGCCTATCAGCACCTATGTTTGAAATGCCTATCGGCAACCATATCTGAAATGCCCATCGACACCTATATTTGAAATACCTATCGGCTTCTATATCTGAAATGCCTATCGGCACCTATTTTTAAAATGCCAATCGGCAACTATATCTGAAATGCCTATCGGCACCTATATCTGAAATGCCTATCGGCACCAATTTTTGAAATGCCTATCGGAAACTACATCTGAAATGCCTATCAGCACCTATATTTGAAATGCCTATCGACAACCATATCTGGAATGCTTATCGGCACCTATATTTGAAATGCCTATCGGCTTCAATATCTGAAATGCCTATCGGCACCTATTTTTAAAATGCCAATCTGCAACTATATCTGAAATGCCTATCGGCACCTATATCTGAAATGCCTATCGGCACCTATATTTAAAATGCCTATCGGCAAACATATCTGGAATGCCTATCGGCACCTATATTTGAAATGCTCATCGGCTTCTATATCTGAAATGCCTATCGGCACATATTTTTAAAATGCCAATCAGCAACTATGTCTGTAATGCCTATCGGCACCTATATCTGAAATGCCTATCGGCACCTATTTTTGAAATGCCTATCGGAAACTACATCTGAAATGCCTATCAGCACCAATATTTGAAATGCCTATCGGCAACCATATCTGAAATGCCTATCGACACCTATATTTGAAATACCTATCGGCTTCTATATCTGAAATGCCTATCGGCACCTATATCTGAAATGCCTATCCGCACCTATTTTTGAAATGCCTATCGAAAACTACATCTGAAATGCCTATCAGCACCTATATTTGAAATGCCTATCAGCTTCTATGTCTGAAATGCCTATCGGCACCCATTTTTAAAATGCCAATCGGCGACTATACCTGAAATGCCTATCGGCACCTATATCTGAATTGCCTATCGGTACCTATTTTTGAAATGCCTATCGGAAACCAGATCTAAATTGCCTATCAGCACCTATATTTGAAATGCCTATCGGCAACCATATCTGGAATGCCTATCGGCACCTATATTTGAAATGCCTATCGGCTTCTATATTTAAAATGCCTATCGGCAACCATATCTGAAATGCCTATCGACACCTATATTTGAAATACTTATCGGCTTCTATATCTGAAATGCCTATCGGCACCTATATCTAAAATGCCTATCGGCACCAATTTTTGAAATGCCTATCGGAAACTACATCTGGAATGCCTATCAGCACCTATATTTAAAATGCCTATCGGCAACCATATCTTGAATGCCTATCGGCAACTATATTTGAAATACCTATCGGCTTCTATATCTGAAATGCCTATCGACACCTATTTTTAAAATGCCAATCGGCAACTATATCTGAAATGCCTATCGGCACCTATATCTGAAATGCCTATCGGCACCTATTTTTAAAATGCCAATCGGCAACTATATCTGAAATACCTATCGGCACCTATATCTGAAATGCCTATCGGCACAAATTTTTGAAATGCCTATCGGGAACTACATCTGAAATGCTTATCAGCACCTATATTTGAAATGCCTCTCGGCAACCATATCTGGAATGCTTATCGGCACCTATATTTGAAATGCCTATCGGCTTCTATATCTGAAATGCCTATCGGCAAATATTTTTAAAATGCCAATCGGCAACTATATCTGAAATGCCTATCGGCACCTATATCTGAAATGCCTATCGGCACCTATTTTTTGAAATGCCTATCGGAAACTACATCTGAAATGCCTATCAGCACCTATATTTGAAATGCCTATCGACAACCATATCTGGAATGCCTATCGGCACCTATATTTGAAATGCCCATCGGCTTCTATATCTGAAATGCCTACCGGCACCTCTTTTTAAAATGCCAATCGGCAACTATATCTGAAATGCCTATCGGCACAAATTTTTGAAATGCCTATCGGGAACTACATCTGAAATGCTTATCAGCACCTATATTTGAAATGCCTCTCGGCAACCATATCTGGAATGCTTATCGGCACCTATATTTGAAATGCCTATCGGCTTCTATATCTGAAATGCCTATCGGCAAATATTTTTAAAATGCCAATCGGCAACTATATCTGAAATGCCTATCGGCACCTATATCTGAAATGCCTATCGGCACCTTTTTTTTGAAATGCCTATCGGAAACTACATCTGAAATGCCTATCAGCACCTATATTTGAAATGCCTATCGACAACCATATCTGGAATGCCTATCGGCACCTATATTTGAAATGCCCATCGGCTTCTATATCTGAAATGCCTATCGGCACCTCTTTTTAAAATGCCAATCGGCAACTATATCTGAAATGCCTATCGGCACCTATATCTGAAATGCCTACCGGCACCTATTTTTGAAATGCCTATCGGAAACTACATCTGAAATGCCTATCAGCACCCATATTTGAAATGCCTATCGGCAACCATATCTGGAATGCCTATCGGCACCTATATTTGAAATGCCTATCGGCTTCTATATCTGAAAAGCCTATCGGCACCTATTTTTAAAATGCCAAACGGCAACTATATCTGAAATGCCTATCGGCACCTATATCTGAAATGCCTATCGGCACCTATTTTTGAAATGCCTATCGGAAACTACATCTGAAATGCCTATCAGCACCTATATTTGAAATGCCTATCGGCAACTATATCTGGGATGCCTATCGGCACCTATATTTGAAATGCCTATCGGCTTCTATATCTGAAATGCCTATCGGCACCTATTTTTAAAATGCCAATCGGCAACTATATCTGAAATGCCTATCGGCACCTATATCTGAAATACCTATCGGCACCTATTTTTGAAATGCCTATCGGAAACTACATCTGAAATGCCTATCAGCACCTATATTTGAAATGCCTATCGGCAACCATATCTGGAATGCCTATCGGCACCTATATTTGAAATGCCTATTGGCTTATATATTTGAAATGCCTATCGGCATCTATTTTTAAAATGCCAATCGGCAACTATATCTGTAATGCCTATCGGCACCTATATCTGAAATGCCTATTGGCACCTATTTTTGAAATGCCTATCTGAAACTACATCTGAAATGCCTATCAGCACCAATATTTGAAATGCTTATTGGCAACCATATCTGAAATGCCTATCGACACCTATGTTTGAATTACCTATCGGCTTCTATATCTGAAATGCCTATCAGCACCTATTTTTAAAATGCCAATCGGCAACTATATCTGAAATGCCTATCGGCACCTATATCTGAAATGCCTATCGGCACCAATTTTTGAAATGCCTATCGGAAACTACATCTGAAATGCCTATCAGCACCTATATTTGAAATGCCTATCGGCAACCATATCTGGAATGCCGATCGGCACCTATATTTGAAATGCCTATCGGCTTCTATATCTGAAATGCCTATAGGCACCTATTTTTAAAAAGCCAGTCGGCAACTATATCTGAAATGCCTATCGGCACCTATATCTGAAATGCCTATCGGCACCTATTTTTCAAAAGCCTATCGGAAACTACATCTGAAATGCCTATCAGAACCTATATTTGAAATGCCTATCGGCAACCATATCAAGAATGCCTATCGGCACCTATATTTGGAAATGCCTATCGGCTTCTATATCTGAAATGCCTATCGGCACCTATTTTAAAATGCCAATCGGCAACTATATCTGAAATTCCTATCGGCACTTATATGTGAAAAGCCTATCGGCAACTATTTTTGAAATGCCTATCGGAAACTACATCTGAAATGCCTATCAGCACCTATATTTGAAATGCCTATCGGCAACCATATCTGAAATGCCTATCGACACCTATATTTGAAATACCTATCGGCTTCTATATCTGAAATGCCAATCGGCACCTATTTTTAAAATGCCAATCGGTAACTATATCTGAAATGCCTATCGGCACCTATATCTGAAATGCCTATCGGCACCTATTTTTGAAATGCCTATCGGAAACTACATCTGAAATGCCTATCAGCACCTATATTTGAAATGCCTATCGGCAACCATATCTGAAATGCCTATCGACACCTATATTTGAAATACCTATCGGCTTCTATATCTGAAATGCCTATCGGCACCTATTTTTAAAATGCCAATCGGACACTATATCTGAAATGCCTATCGGCACCTATATCTGAAATGCCTATCGGCACCAATTTTTTAAATGCCTATCGGAAACTACATCTGAAATGCCTATCAGCACCTATATTTGAAATGCCTATCGGCAACCATATCTGGAATGCCTATCGGCACCTATATTTGAAATCCCTATCGGCTTCTATATCTAAAATGCCTATCGGCACCTATTTTTAAAATGCCAAATGGCAACTATATCTGAAATGCTTATCGGCACCTATATCTGAAATGCCTATCGGCACCTATTTTTGAAATGCCTATCGGAAACTACATCTGAAATGCCTATCAGCACCTATATTTGAAATGCCTATCGGCAACCATATCTGAAATGCCTATCGACACCTATATTTAAAATACCTATCGGCTTCTATATCTGAAATGCCTATCGGCACCTATTTTTAAAATGTAAATCGGTAACTATGTTTGAAATGCCTATCGGCACCTATATCTGAAATGCCTATCGGCACCATTTTTTGAAATGCCTATCGGAAACTACATCTGGAATGCCTATCAGCACCTATATTTGAAATGCCTATCGGCAACCATATCTGAAATGCCTATCGGCACCTATATTTGAAATGCCTATCGGCTTCTATATCTGAAATGCCTATCGACACCCATTTTTAAAATGCCTATCGGCAACTATATCTGAAATGCCTATCGGCAACTATATCTGAAATGCCTATCGGCACCTATTTTTGAAATGCCTGTCGGAAACTACATCTGAAATGCCTATCAGCACCTATATTTGAAATGCCTATCGGCAACCATATCTGAAATGCCTATCGACACCTATATTTGAAATACCTATCGGCTTCTATAACTGAAATGCCTATCGGCACCTATTTTTAAAATGCCAATCGGCAACTATATCTGAAATGCCTATCGGCACCTATATCTGAAATGCCTATTGGCACCAATTTTTGAAATGCCTATCGAAAACTACATCTGAAATGCCTATCAGCACCTATATTTGAAATGCCTATCGGCAACCATATCTGGAATGCTTATCGACACCTCTATTTGAAATGCCTATCGGCTTCTATATCTGAAATGCCTATCGGCACCTATTTTTAAAATGCCAATCGGAAACTATATCTGAAATGCCTATCGGCACCTATATCTGAAATGCCTATCGGCACCAATTTTTGAAATGCCTATCGGAAACTACATCTGAAATGCCTATCAGCACCTATATTTGAAATGCCTATCGGCAAACATATCTGGAATGCCTATCGGCACCTATATTTGAAATGCCTATCGGCTTCTATATCTGAAATGCCTATCGGCACCTATTTTTAAAATGCCAATCGGCAACTATATCTGAAATGCCTATCGGCACCTATATCTGAAATGCCTTTCGGCAATTTTATCTGAAATGCCTATCGACACCTATATTTGAAATGCCTATCGGCACCTATATTTTAAATGCCTATCGGCAACTATATCTGATATGCCTATCGGCACCTATATCTGAAATGCCTATCGGCACCTATTTTTGAAATGCCTATCGGAAACTACATCTAAAATGCCTATCGGCACCTATTTTTAAAATGCCAATCGGCAACTATATCTGAAATGCCTATCGGCTCCTATATCTGAAATGCCTATCAGCACCTATTTTTGATATGCCTATCGGAAACTACATCTGAAATGCCTATCATCACCTATATTTGAAATGCCTATCGGCAACCATATCTGCAATGCCTATCGACAACTATATTTGAAATACCTATTGGCTTCTATATCTGAAATGCCTATCGGCAACTATTTTTAAAATGCCAATCGGCAACTATATCTGAAATGCCTATCGACACCAATTTTTGAAATGCCTATCGGAAACTACATCTGAAATGCCTATCAGCACCTATATTTGAAATGCCTATCGGCAACCATATCTGGAATGCCTATCGGCACCTATATTTGAAATGCCTATCGGCTTCTATATCTGAAATAGAGCTGTAAAAGTAACGAGAAATTGTGTACCCGCATGTATTCGTTACTAAAACAATCAGCACCCGTTACTTTCGTATCGTTACGTTACTCGTTACTTTAGAGTTTTGATACAATCAAGCACTAGCGTCCAGCTGCTAATACAATGACACGAGTGCGACTCGATGCGATACTTCATGCGAGACTCGAACATGAAGTATCGCATCGAGTCGCATTCGCGTCATTGTTAAAATTATTTTAAGAAGAGGTTTATCACAAACAAGTAACAACATACGACAACAATATAATATGGAAAATTCTTTATTGAGACAACATTAACAATTAAAAACTCTGAAACAAAATAAAACATTCTTTAGTAAAATAAATAATAATGAAAAGAAACATTTGAGAAAAACAATAACTATCTCAAGTTATTTATCCAAATTTTCAATTTACAAATTATGCACTGTAAGTGTTAATGTTAAAAATATGCAAAAATACAAAATAGGCCTTTATGTTGTGAAAATTATTACTTACCTCATAAAAAATAGCAACACAACACTTTACACTACTCACCGAGCTACTCACTAAATATTATCTCTTCTAAAATAATGTTACAATGTACGGCGGTATGCCCAGCAATAACGTAATATTATATTTGTATTGTAATGTACCGAACGAATTCAAAATACATCAAAAATGAACGTACACATTACACATACACACGCATACGTACGACGCACGATGTATTCCAGTTCACGTATGATTCGTATTCGTTCGTATAACTATAACGAATCAAACCTGACTCTGTGTCTGTGACCAGCTCTGTGAATCAAACACTGACATACGACAAATGCGAGTAACGAAATTAATTTGTGAGTAACGATTCGGTACTTCGAGTCAGGCGATGTACCCGTTACTCGGTAACGAATACATACGGTTTGCTACAGCTCTAATCTGAAATGCCTATCGACACCTATTTTTAAAATGCCAATTGGCAACTATATCTGAAATGCCTATCGGCACCTATATCTGCAATGCCTATCGGCACCTATTTTTGAAATGCCTATCGGAAACTACATCTGAAATGCCTATCAGCACCTATATTTGAAATGCCTATCGGCAACCATATCTGAAATGCCTATCGACACCTATATTAGAAATACCTATCGGCTTCTATATCTGAAATGCCTATCGGCACCTATTTTTAAAATGCCAATCGGCAACTATATCTGAAATGCCTATCGGCACCTATATCTGAAATGCCTATCGGCACCAATTTTTGAAATGCCTATCGGAAACTACATCTGAAATGCATATCAGCACCTATATTTGAAATGCCTATCGGCAACCATATCTGGAATGCTTATCGGCACCTATATTTGAAATGCCTATCGGCTTCTATATCTGAAATGCCTATCGGCACCTATTTTTAAAATGCCAATCGGGAACTATATCTGAAATGCCTATCGGCACCTATATCTGAAATGCCTATCGGCACCAATTTTTGAAATGCCTATCGGAAACTACATCTGAAATGCCTGTCAGCACCTATATTTGAAATGCCTATCGGCAACCATAACTGGAATGCCAATCGGCACCTATATTTGAAATGCCTATCGGCTTCTATATCTGAAATGCCTATCGGCACCTATTTTTAAAATGCTAATCGGCAACTATATCTGAAATGTCTATCGGCACCTATATCTGAAATGCCTATCGGCACCTATTTTTGAAATGCCTATCGGAAACTACATCTGAAATGCCTATCAGCACCTATATTTGAAATGCCTATCGTCAACCATATCTGGAATGCCTATCGGCACCTAAATTTGAAATGCCTTTCGGCTTCTATATCTGAAATGCTATCGACACCTATTTTTAAAATGCCAATCGGCAACTATATCTGAAGAGCCTATCAGCACCTATATCTGAAATGCCTATCGGCACCTATTTTTGAAATGCCTATCGAAAACTACATCAAAAATGCCTATCAGCACCTATATTTGAAATGCCTATCGGCAACCACATCAGAAATGCCTATCGGTATTTATATCTGAAATGCCTATCGGCACCTATATTTTAAATGCCTATAGGCAACTATATCTGATATGCCTATCGGCACCTATATCTGAAATGCCTATCGGTACCTATTTTTGAAATGCCTATCGGAAACTTCATCTAAAATGCCTATCGGCACCTATTTTTAAAATGCCAATCGGCAACTATATCTGAAATGCCTATCGGCACCTATATTTAAAATGCCTATCGGCAATCATATCTGAAATACCTATCGACACCTATATTTGAATTTCCTACCGGCTTCTATATCTGAAATGCCTATCGGCACCTATTTTTAAAATGCCAATCAGCAACTATATCTGAAATGCCTATCGGCACCTATATCTGAAATGCCTATCGGCACCTATTTTTGAAATGCCTATCGGAAACTACATCTGAAATGCCTATCAGCACCTATATTTGTAATGCCTATCGGCAACCATATCTGGAATGCCTATCGGCACCTATAATTGAAATGCCTATCGGCTTCTATATCTGAAATGCCTATCGGCACCTATTTTTAAAATGCCAATCGGCAACTATATCTGAAATGCCTATCGGCACCTATATCTGAAATGCCTATCGGCACCAATTTTTGAAATGCCTATCAGAAACTACATCTGAAATGCCTATCAGCACCTATATTTGAAATGCCTATCGGCAACCATATCTGAAATGCCTTTCGGCACCTATATTTGAAATGCCTATCGGCTTCTATATCTGAAATACCTATCGGCACCTATTTTTAAAATGCCAATCGGCAACTATATCTGAAATGCCTATCGGCACCTATATCTGAAATGCCTATCGGCACCAATTTTTGAAATGCCTATCGGAAACTACATCTAAAATGCCTATCAGCACCTATATTTGAAATGCCTATCGGCAACCATATCTGGAATGCTTATCGGCACCTATATTTGAAATGCCTATCGGCTTCTACATCTGAAATGCCTATCGGCACCTATTTTTAAAATGCCAATCGGCAACTATATCTGAAATGCCTATCGGCACCTATATCTGAAATGCCTATCGGCACCAATTTTTGAAATGCCTATCGGAAACTACATCTCAAATGCCTGTCAGCACCTATATTTGAAATGCCTATCGGCAACCATATCTATAATGCCAATCGGCACCTATATTTGAAATGCCTATCGGCTTCTATATCTGAAATGCCTATCGGCACCTATTTTTAAAATGCTAATCGGCAACTACATCTGAAATGCCTATCGGCACCTATATCTGAGATGCCTATCGGCACCTATTTTTGAAATGCCTATCGGAAACTACATCTGAAATGCCTATCAGCACCTATATTTGAAATGCCTATCGGCAACCATATCTGGAATGCCTATTGGCACCTATATTTGAAATGCCTTTCGGCTTCTATATCTGAAATGCCTATCGACACCTATTTTTAAAATGCCAATCGGCAACTATATCTGAAGAGCCTATCAGCACCTATATCTGAAATGCCTATCGGCACCTATTTTTGAAATGCCTATCGAAAACTACATCTAAATTGCCTATCAGCACCTATATTTGAAATGCCTATCGGCAACCACATCAGAAATGCCTATCGGCACCTATATCTAAAATGCCTTTCGGCATTTATATCTGAAATGCCTATCGGCACCTATATTTTAAATGCCTATCGGCAACTATATCTGATATGCCTATCGGCACCTATATCTGAAATGCCTATCGGTACCTATTTTTGAAATGCCTATCGGAAACTACATCTGAAATGCCTCTCAGCACTTATATTTGAAATGCCTAACGGCAACCATATCTGGAATGCCTATCAGCACCTATATTTGAAATGCCTATCGGCTTCTATATCTGAAATGCCTATAGGCACCTATTTTTAAAATGCCAATCGGCAACTATATCCGAAATGCCTATCGGCACCTATATCTGAAATGCCTATCGGCACCAATTTTTGAAATGCCTATCGGAAACTACATCTGAAATGCCTGTCAGCACCTATATTTGAAATGCCTATCGGCAACCATATCTATAATGCCAATCGGCACCTATATTTGAAATGCCTATCGGCTTCTATATCTGAAATGCCTATCGGCACCTATTTTTAAAATGCTAATCGGCAACTACATCTGAAATGCCTATCGGCACCTATATCTGAGATGCCTATCGGCACCTATTTTTGAAATGCCTATCGGAAACTACATCTGAAATGCCTATCAGCACCTATATTTGAAATGCCTATCGGCAACCATATCTGGAATGCCTATTGGCACCTATATTTGAAATGCCTTTCGGCTTCTATATCTGAAATGCCTATCGACACCTATTTTTAAAATGCCAATCGGCAACTATATCTGAAGAGCCTATCAGCACCTATATCTGAAATGCCTATCGGCACCTATTTTTGAAATGCCTATCGAAAACTACATCTAAATTGCCTATCAGCACCTATATTTGAAATGCCTATCGGCAACCACATCAGAAATGCCTATCGGCACCTATATCTAAAATGCCTTTCGGCATTTATATCTGAAATGCCTATCGGCACCTATATTTTAAATGCCTATCGGCAACTATATCTGATATGCCTATCGGCACCTATATCTGAAATGCCTATCGGTACCTATTTTTGAAATGCCTATCGAAAACTTCATCTAAAATGCCTATCGGCACCTATTTTTAAAATGCCAATCGGCAACTATATCTGAAATGCCTATCGTCACCTATATTTGAAATGCCTATCGGCAATCATATCTGAAATACCTATAGACACCTATATTTGAAATTCCTACCGGCTTCTATATCTGAAATGCCTATCGGCACCTATTTTTAAAATGCCAATCGGCAACTATATCTGAAATGCCTATTGGCACCTATATCTGAAATGCCTATCGGCACCTATTTTTTAAATGCCTATCGGAAACTATATCTGAAATGCCTATCGGCACCTATATCTGAAATGCCTATCGGCACCAATTTTTGAAATGCCTATTGGAAACTACATCTAAAATGCCTATCAGCACTTATATTTGAAATGCCTATCGGCAACCATATCTGGAATGCCTATCTGCACCTATATTTGAAATGCCTGTCGGCTTCTATATCTGAAATGCCTATCGACACCTATTTTTAAAATGCCAATTGGCAACTATGTCTGAAATGCCTATCGGCACCTATATCTGAAATGCCTATCGGTACCTATTTTTGAAATGCCTATCGGAAACTACATCTGAAATGCCTCTCAGCACTTATATTTGAAATGCCTATCGGCAACCATATCTGGAATGCCTATCAGCACCTATATTTGAAATGCCTATCGGCTTCTATATCTGAAATGCCTATAGGCACCTATTTTTAAAAGGCCAATCGGCAACTATATCTGAAATGCCTATCGGCACCTATTTTTGAAATGCCTATCGGAAACTATATCTGAAATGCCTATCAGCACCAATATTTGAAATGCCTATCGGCAACCATATCTGAAATGCCTATCGACACCTATATTTGAAATACCTATCGGCTTCTTTATCTGAAATGCCTATCGGCACTTATTTTTAAAGTGCCAATCGGCACCTATATCTGAAATGCCTATCGGCACCAATTTTTGAAATGCCTATCGGAAACTACATCTGAAATGCAAATCAGCACCTATGTTTGAAATGCCTATCGGCAACCATATCTGGAATGCCTATCGGCACCTATATTTGAAATGCCTATCGGCTTCTATATCTGAAATGCCTATCCGCACCTATTTTAAAAATGCCAATCGGCAACTATATCTGAAATGCCTATCGGCACCTATATCTGAAATGCCTATCGGCACCTATTTTTGAAATGCCTATCGGAAACTATATCTGAAATGCCTATCAGCACCAATATTTGAAATGCCTATCGGCAACTATATCTGGAATGCCTATCGGCACCTACATTTGAAATGCCTATCGGCTTCTATATCTGAAATGCCTATCGGCACCTATTTTTAAAATGCCAATCGGCAACTATATCTGAAATGCCTATCGGATCCTATATCTGAAATGCCTATCGGCACCTATTTTTGAAATGCCTATCGGAAACTACATCTGAAATGCCTATCAGCACCTATATTTGAAATGCCTATCGGCAACCATATCTAGAATGCAATCGGCACCTACATTTGAAATGCCTATCGGCTTCTATATCTAAAATGCCTATCGGCACCTATTTTTAAAATGCCAATCGGCAACTATATCTGAAGTGCCTATCGGCACCTATATCTGAAATGCCTATCGGCACCTATTTTTGAAATGCCTATAGAAAACTACATCTGAAATGCCTATCAGCACCTATATTTGAAATGCCTATCGGCAACCACATCAGAAATGCCTATCGGCATCTATATCTGAAATGCCTTTCGGCATTTATATCTGAAATGCCTATCGACACCTATATTTGAAATGCCTATCGGTACCTATATTTTAAATGCCTATCGGCAACTATATCTGATATGCCTATCGGCACCTATATCTGAAATGCCTATCGGCACCTATTTTTAAAATGCCTATCGGAAACTACATCTAAAATGCCTATCGGCACCCATTTTTAAAATGCCAATCGGCAACTATATCTGAAATGCCTATCGGCACCTATATCTGAAATGCCTATCGGCACCAATTTTTGAAATGCCTATCGGAAACTACTTCTGAAATGCCTATCAGCACCTATATTTGAAATTCCTATCGGCAACCATATCCGGAATGCCTATCGGTACCTATATTTGAAATGCCTATCGGCACCTATTTTTAAAATGCCAATCGGCAACTATATCTGAAATGCCTATCGGCACCTATATCTGAAATGCCTATCGGCACCAATTTTTGAAATGCCTATCGGAAACTACATCTGAAATGCTTTTCAGCACTTATATTTGAAATGCCTATCGGCAACCATATCTGGAATGCCTATCGGCACCTATATTTGAAATGCCTATAGGCTTCTATATCTGAAATGCCTATCGGCACCTATTTTAAAAATGCCAATCGGCAACTATATCTGAAATGCCTATCGGCACCTATATCTGAAATGCCTATCGGCACCTATTTTTGAAATGCCTATCGGAAACTACATCTGAAATGCCTATCAGCACCAATATTTGAAATGCCTATCGGCAATCATATCTGAAATGCCTATCGACACCTATATTTGAAATACCTATCGGCTTCTATATCTGAAATGCCTTTCAGCACTTATATTTGAAATGCCTATCGGCAACCATGTCTGGAATGCCTATCGGCACCTACATTTGAAATGCCTATCGGCTTCTATATCTGAAATGCCTATCGGCACCTATTTTAAAAATGCCAATCGGCAACAATATCTGAAATGATTATCGGCGCCTATATCTGAAATGCCTATCGGCACCTATTTTTGAAATGCCTATCGGAAACTACATCTGAAATGCAAATCAGCACCTATGTTTGAAATGCCTATCGGCAACCATATCTGGAATGCCTATCGGCACCTATATTTGAAATGCCTATCGAATTCTATATCTGAAATGCCTATCGGCACCTATTTTAAAAATGCCAATCGGCAACTATATCTGAAATGCCTATCGGCACCTATATCTGAAATGCCTATCGGCACCTATTTTTGAAATGCCTATCGAAAACTACATCTGAAATGCCTATCAGCACCTATATTTGAAATGCCTATCGGCAACCACATCAGAAATGCCTATCGGCACCTATATCTGAAATGCCTATCGGCACCTATTTTTGAAATGCCTATCGGAAACTACATCTAAAATGCCTATCGGCAGCCATTTTTAAAATGCCAATCGGCAACTATATCTGAAATGCCTATCGGCACCTATTTTTGAAATGCCTATCGGAAACTACATCTGAAGTGCCTATCAGGAACTATATTTGAAATGCCTATCGGCAACCATATCTGAAATGCCTATCGACACCTATATTTGAAACACCTATCGGCACCTATATCTGAAATGCCTAGCGGCACCAATTTTTGAAATGCCTATCGGAAACTACATCTGAAATGCCTATCAGCACCTATATTTGAAATGCCTATCGGCAACCATATCAGGAATGCCTATCGGCACCTATATTTGAAATGCCTATCGGCTTCTATATCTGAAATGCCTATCGACGCCTTTTTTTAAAATGCCAATTGGCAACTATATCTGAAATGCCTATCTGCACCTATATCTGAAATGCCTATCGGTACCTATTTTTGAAATGCCTATCGGAAACTACATCTGAAATGCCTATCAGCACTTATATTTGAAATGCCTATCGGCAACCATATCTGGAATGCCTATCGGCACCTATATTTGAAATGCCTATCGGCTTCTATATCTGAAATGCCTATCGGCACCTATTTTTAAAATGCCAATCGGCAACTATATCTGAAATGCTTATCGGCACCTATATCTGAAATGCCTATCGGCACCTATTTTTGAAATGCCTTTCGGAAACTACATCTGAAATGCCTATCTGCTCCTATATTTAAAATGCCTATCGGCAACCATATCTGAAATGCCTATCGACACCTATATTTGAAATACCTATCGGCCTCTATATCTGAAATGCCTATCGGCACCTGTTTTAAAAAAGCCAATCGGCAAGTATATCTGAAATGCCTATCGGCACCTATATCTGAAGTGCCTATCGGCATCAATTTTTGAAATGCCTATCGGAAACTACATCTAAAATGCCTATCAGCACCTTTATTTGAAATGCCTATCGGCAACCATATCTGGAATGCCTATCGGCACCTATATTTGAAATGCCTATCGGCTTCTATATCTGAAATGCCTATCGGCACCTATTTTTAAAATGCCAATTGGCAACTATATCTGAAATGCCTATCGGCACCTATATCTGAAATGCCTATCGGCACCTATTTTTGAAATGCCTATCGAAAACTACATCTGAAATGCCTATCAGCACCTATATTTGAAATGCCTATCGGCAACCATAGGTGGTATGACTATCGGCACCTATATTTGAAATGCCTATCGGCAACCATATGTGGTATGCCTATCGGCACCTATATTTGAAATGCCTATCGGCTTCTATATCTGAAATGCCTATCGGCACCTATTTTTAAAATGCCAATCGGCAACTATATCTGAAATGCCTATCGACACCTATATTTGAAATGCCTATCGGCAAACATATCTGGAATGCCTATCGGCACCTATATTTGAAATGCCTATCGGCTTCTATATCTAAAATGCCTATCGACACCTATTTTTAAAATGCCAATTGGCAACGATATCTGAAATGCCTTTCGGCACCTATATCTGAAATGCCTATCGGTACCTATTTTTGAAATGCCTATCGGAAACTACATCTGAAATGCCTATCAGCAATTATATTTGAAATGCCTATCGGCAACCTTATCTGGAATGCCTATCGGCACCTATATTTAAAATGGCTATCAGCTTCTATATCTGAAATGCCTATCGGCACCTATTTTTAAAATGCCAATCGGCAACTATATCTGAAATGCCTATCGGCAACTATATCTAAAATGCCTATCGGCACCTATTTTTGAAATGCCTTTCGGAAACTACATCTGAAATGCCTATCTGCTCCTATATTTGAAATGCCTATCGGCAACCATATCTGAAATGCCTAATATCGACACCTATATTTGAAATACCTATCGGCCTCTATATCTGAAATGCCTATCGGCACCTGTTTTTAAAATGCCAATCGGCAACTATATCTGAAATGCCTATCGGCACCTATATCTGAAATGCCTATCGGCATCAATTTTTGAAATGCCTATCGGAAACTACATCTAAAATGCCTATCAGCACCTATATTTGATATGCCTATCGGCAACCATATCTGGAATGCCTATCGGCACCTATATTTGAAATGCCTATCGGCTTCTATATCTGAAATGCCTATCGGCACCTATTTTTAAAATGCCAATCGGCAACTATATCTGAAATGCCTATCTGCACCTATATCTGAAATGCCTATCGGCACCTATTTTTGAAATGCCTTTCGGAAACTACATCTGAAATGCCTATCGGCACCTATATTTGAAATGCCTATCGGCAACCATATCTGAAATGCCTATCGACACCTATATTTGAAATACCTATCGGCTTCTATATCTGAAATGCCTATCGGCACCTATTTTTAAAATGCCAATCGGCAACTATATCTGAAATGCCTATCGGCACCTATATCTGAAATGCCTATCGGCACCAATTTTTTAAATGCCTATCGGAAACTACATCTGAAATGCCTATCAGCACCTATATTTGAAATGCCCATCGGCAACCATATCTAGAATGTCTATCGGCACCTATATTTGAAATGCCTATCGGCTTCTATATCTGAAATGCCCATCGGCATCTATTTTTAAAATGCCAATCGGCAACTATATCTGAAATGCCTATCGGCACCTATATCTGAAATGCCTATCGGCACCTATTTTTGAAATGCCTATCGGAAATTACATCTGAAATGCCTATCAGCACCTATATTTGAAATGCCTATCGGCAACCATATCTGGAATGTCTATCGGCACCTATATTTGAAATGCATATCGGCTTCTATATCTGAAATGCCTATCGGCACCTATTTTTAAAATGCCAATCGGCAACTATATCTGAAATGCCTATCGGCACATACATCTAAAATGCCTATCGGCACCTATTTTTGAAATGCCTATCGGAAAATACATCTGAAATGCCTATCAGCACCTATATTTGAAATGCCTATCGGCAACCATATCTGGAATGCCTATCGGCACCTATATTTGAAATGCCTATCGGCTTCTATATCTGAAATGCCTATCGGCACCTATTTTTAAAATGCCAATCGGAAACTATATCTGATATGCCTATCGGCACCTATATCTGAAATGCCTATCGGCACCTATTTTTGAAATGCCTATCGGAAACTATATCTGAAATGCCTATCGGCACCTATATCTGAAATGCCTATCGGCACCTATTTTTTTAATTGCCTATCGGAAACTACATCTGAAATGCCTATCAGCACCTATATTTGAAATGCCTATCGGCAACCATATCTGGAATGCCTATTGGCAGCTATATTTGAAATGCATATCGGCTTCTATATCTGAAATGCCTATCGGCACCTATTTTTAAAATGCCATTTGGCAACTATATCTGAAATGCCTATCGGCACATATATCTGAAATGCCTATCGGCACCTATTTTTGAAATGCCTATCGGAAACTACATCTGAAATGCCTATCAGCACCTATATTTGAAATGCCTATCGGCAACCATATCTGAAATGCCTATCGACACCTATATTTGAAATACCTATCGGCTTCTATATCTGAAATGCCTATCGGCAGCTATTTTCAAAATGCCAATCGACAACTATATCTGAAATGCCTATCGGCACCTATATCTGAAATGCCTATCGAAACCTATTTTTGAAATGCCTATCGGAAACTACATCTGAAATGCCTATCAGCACTTATATTTGAAATGCCTATCGGCAACCATATCTGGAATGCGTATCAGCACCTATATTTGAAATGCCTATCGGCTTCTATATCTGAAATGCCTATCGGCACCTATTTTTAAAATGCCAATCGGCAACTATATCCGAAATGCCTACCGGCACCTATATCTGAAATGCCTATCGGCACCTATTTTTGAAATGCCTTTCGGAAACTACATCTGAAATGCCTATCTGCTCCTATATTTAAATGCCTATCGGCAACCATATCTGAAATGCCTATCGCCACCTATATTTGAAATACCTATCGGCCTCTATATCTGAAATACCAATCGGCACCTGTTTTTAAAATGCCAATCGGCAACTATATCTGAAATGCCTATCGGCACCTATTTTTAAAATGCCAATCGGCAACTATATCCGAAATGCCTACCGGCACCTATATCTGAAATGCCTATCGGCACCTATTTTTGAAATGCGCATCGGAAACTACATCTGAAATGCCTATCAGCACCTATATTTGAAATGCCTATCGGCAACCATATCTAAAAATGCCTATCGACACCTATATTTGAAATACCTATCGGCTTCTATATCTGAAATGCCTATCGGCACCTATTTGAAAATGCTAATCGGAAACTATATCTGAAATGCCTATCGGCACCTATATCTGAAATGCCTATCGGCACCTATTTTTGAAATGCCTATCGGAAACTACATCTGAAATGCCTATCAGCACCTATATTTGAAATGCCTATCGGCAAACATATCTGGATTGCCTATCGGCACATATATTTGAAATGCCTATCGGCTTCTATATCTGAAATGCCTATCGACACCTATTTTTAAAATGCCAATTGGCAACGATATCTGAAATGCCTTTCGGCACCTATATCTGAAATGCCTATCGGTACCTATTTTTGAAATGCCTATCGGAAACTACATCTGAAATGCCTATCAGCAATTATATTTGAAATGCCTATCGGCAAACATATCTGGAATGCCTATCGGCACTTATATTTAAAATGGCTATCAGCTTCTATATCTAAATTGCCTATTGGCACCTATTTTTAAAATGCCAATCGGCAACTATATCTAAAATGCCTATCGGCAACTATATCTAAAATGCCTATCGGCACCTATTTTTGAAATGCCTTTCGGAAACTACATCTGAAATGCCTATCTGCTCCTATATTTGAAATGCCTATCGGCAACCATATCTGAAATGCCTATCATCGACACCTATATTTGAAATACCTATCGGCCTCTATATCTGAAATGCCTATCGGCACCTGTTTTTAAAATGCCAATCGGTAACTATATCTGAAATGCCTATCGGCACCTATATCTGAAATGCCTATCGGCATCAATTTTTGAAATGCCTATCGGAAACTACATCTAAAATGCCTATCAGCACCTATATTTGAAATGCCTATCGGCAACCATATCTGGAATGCCTATCGGCACCTATATTTGAAATGCCTATCGGCTTCTATATCTGAAATGCCTATCGGCACCTATTTTTAAAATGCCAATTGGCAACTATATCTGAAATGCCTATCGGCACCTATATCTGAAATGCCTATCGGCACCTATTTTTGAAATGCCTATCGGAAACTACATCTGAAATGCCTATCAGCACCTATATTTGAAATGCCTATCGGCAACCATATCTAGAATGCCTATCGGCACCTATATTTGAAATGCCTATCGGCTTCTATATCTGAAATGCCTATCGGCACCTATTTTTAAAATGCCAATCGGCAACTATATCTGAAATGCCTATCGGCACCTATATCTGAAATGCCTATCGGCACCTATTTTTGAAATGCCTTTCGGAAACTACATCTGAAATGCCTATCAGCACCTATATTTGAAATGCCTATCGGCAACCATATCTGAAATGCCTATCGGCACCTGTTTTTAAAATGCCAATCGGCAACTATATCTGAAATGCCTATCGGCACCTATATCTGAAATGCCTATCGGCACCAATTTTTTAAATGCCTATCGGAAACTACATCTGAAATGCCTATCAGCACCTATATTTGAAATGCCTATCGGCAACCATATCTGGAATGTCTATCGGCACCTATATTTGAAATGCCTATCGGCTTCTATATCTGAAATGCCCATCGGCATCTATTTTTAAAATGCCAATCGGCAACTATATCTGAAATGCCTATCGGCACCTATATCTGAAATGCCTATCGGCATCTATTTTTGAAATGCCTATCGGAAATTACATCTGAAATGCCTATCAGCACCTATATTTGAAATGCCTATCGGCAACCATATCTGGAATGTCTATCGGCACCTATATTTGAAATGCATATCGGCTTCTATATCTGAAATGCCTATCGGCACCTATTTTTGAAGTGCGCATCGGAAACTACATCTGAAATGCCTATCAGCACCTATATTTGAAATGCCTATCGGCAACCATATCTGAAATGCCTATCGACACCTATATTTGAAATACCTATCGGCTTCTATATCTGAAATGCCTATCGGCACCTATTTGAAAATGCTAATCGGAAACTATATCTGAAATGCCTATCGGCACCTATATCTGAAATGCCTATCGGCACCTATTTTTGAAATGCCTATCGGAAACTACATCTGAAATGCCTATCAGCACCTATATTTGAAATGCCTATCGGCAAACATATCTGGATTGCCTATCGGCACCTATATTTGAAATGCCTATCGGCTTCTATATCTGAAATGCCTATCGACACCTATTTTTAAAATGCCAATTGGCAACGATATCTGAAATGCCTTTCGGCACCTACATCTGAAATGCCTTTCGGTACCTATTTTTGAAATGCCTATCGGAAACTACATCTGAAATGCCTATCAGCAATTATATTTGAAATGCCTATCGGCAAACATATCTGGAATGCCTATCGGCACTTATATTTAAAATGGCTATCAGCTTCTATATCTGAAATGCCTATCGGCACCTATTTTTAAAATGCCAATCGGCAACTATATCTGAAATGCCTATCGGCAACTATATCTAAAATGCCTATCGGCACCTATTTTTGAAATGCCTTTCGGAAACTACATCTGAAATGCCAATCTGCTCCTATATTTGAAATGCCTATCGGCAACCATATCTGAAATGCCTATCATCGACACCTATATTTGAAATACCTATCGGCCTCTATATCTGAAATGCCTATCGGCACCTATATCTGAAATGCCTATCGGCATTAATTTTTGAAATGCCTATCGGAAACTACATCTAAAATGCCTATCAGCACCTATATTTGAAATGCCTATCGGCAACCATATCTGGAATGCCTATCGGCACCTATATTTGAAATGCCTATCGGCTTCTATATCTGAAATGCCTATCGGCACCTATTTTTAAAATGCCAATTGGCAACTATATCTGAAATGCCTATCGGCACCTATATCTGAAATGCCTATCGGCACCTATTTTTGAAATGCCTATCGGAAACTACATCTGAAATGCCTATCAGCACCTATATTTGAAATGCCTATCGGCAACCATATCTGGAATGCCTATCGGCACCTATATTTGAAATGCCTATCGGCTTCTATATCTGAAATGCCTATCGGCACCTATTTTTAAAATGCCAATCGGCAACTATATCTGAAATGCCTATCGGCACCTATATCTGAAATGCCTATCGGCACCTATTTTTGAAATGCCTTTCGGAAACTACATCTGAAATGCCTATCAGCACCTATATTTGAAATGCCTATCGGCAACCATATCTGAAATGCCTATCGGCACCTGTTTATAAAATGCCAATCGTCAACTATATCTAAAATGCCTATCGGCACCTATATCTGAAATGCCTATCGGCACCAATTTTTTAAATGCCTATCGGAAACTACATCTGAAATGCCTATCAGCACCTATATTTGAAATGCCTATCGGCAACCATATCTGGAATGTCTATCGGCACCTATATTTGAAATGCCTATCGGCTTCTATATCTGAAATGCCCATCGGCATCTATTTTTAAAATGCCAATCGGCAACTATATCTGAAATGCCTATCGGCACCTATATCTGAAATGCCTATCGGCACCTATTTTTGAAATGCCTATCGGAAACTACATCTGAAATGCCTATCAGCACCTATATTTGAAATGCCTATCGTCAACCATATCTGGAATGCCTATCGGCACCTAAATTTGAAATGCCTTTCGGCTTCTATATCTGAAATGCTATCGACACCTATTTTTAAAATGCCAATCGGCAACTATATCTGAAGAGCCTATCAGCACCTATATCTGAAATGCCTATCGGCACCTATTTTTGAAATGCCTATCGAAAACTACATCAAAAATGCCTATCAGCACCTATATTTGAAATGCCTATCGGCAACCACATCAGAAATGCCTATCGGTATTTATATCTGAAATGCCTATCGGCACCTATATTTTAAATGCCTATAGGCAACTATATCTGATATGCCTATCGGCACCTATATCTGAAATGCCTATCGGTACCTATTTTTGAAATGCCTATCGGAAACTTCATCTAAAATGCCTATCGGCACCTATTTTTAAAATGCCAATCGGCAACTATATCTGAAATGCCTATCGGCACCTATATTTAAAATGCCTATCGGCAATCATATCTGAAATACCTATCGACACCTATATTTGAATTTCCTACCGGCTTCTATATCTGAAATGCCTATCGGCACCTATTTTTAAAATGCCAATCAGCAACTATATCTGAAATGCCTATCGGCACCTATATCTGAAATGCCTATCGGCACCTATTTTTGAAATGCCTATCGGAAACTACATCTGAAATGCCTATCAGCACCTATATTTGTAATGCCTATCGGCAACCATATCTGGAATGCCTATCGGCACCTATAATTGAAATGCCTATCGGCTTCTATATCTGAAATGCCTATCGGCACCTATTTTTAAAATGCCAATCGGCAACTATATCTGAAATGCCTATCGGCACCTATATCTGAAATGCCTATCGGCACCAATTTTTGAAATGCCTATCAGAAACTACATCTGAAATGCCTATCAGCACCTATATTTGAAATGCCTATCGGCAACCATATCTGAAATGCCTTTCGGCACCTATATTTGAAATGCCTATCGGCTTCTATATCTGAAATACCTATCGGCACCTATTTTTAAAATGCCAATCGGCAACTATATCTGAAATGCCTATCGGCACCTATATCTGAAATGCCTATCGGCACCAATTTTTGAAATGCCTATCGGAAACTACATCTAAAATGCCTATCAGCACCTATATTTGAAATGCCTATCGGCAACCATATCTGGAATGCTTATCGGCACCTATATTTGAAATGCCTATCGGCTTCTACATCTGAAATGCCTATTGGCACCTATTTTTAAAATGCCAATCGGCAACTATATCTGAAATGCCTATCGGCACCTATATCTGAAATGCCTATCGGCACCAATTTTTGAAATGCCTATCGGAAACTACATCTGAAATGCCTGTCAGCACCTATATTTGAAATGCCTATCGGCAACCATATCTATAATGCCAATCGGCACCTATATTTGAAATGCCTATCGGCTTCTATATCTGAAATGCCTATCGGCACCTATTTTTAAAATGCTAATCGGCAACTACATCTGAAATGCCTATCGGCACCTATATCTGAGATGCCTATCGGCACCTATTTTTGAAATGCCTATCGGAAACTACATCTGAAATGCCTATCAGCACCTATATTTGAAATGCCTATCGGCAACCATATCTGGAATGCCTATTGGCACCTATATTTGAAATGCCTTTCGGCTTCTATATCTGAAATGCCTATCGACACCTATTTTTAAAATGCCAATCGGCAACTATATCTGAAGAGCCTATCAGCACCTATATCTGAAATGCCTATCGGCACCTATTTTTGAAATGCCTATCGAAAACTACATCTAAATTGCCTATCAGCACCTATATTTGAAATGCCTATCGGCAACCACATCAGAAATGCCTATCGGCACCTATATCTAAAATGCCTTTCGGCATTTATATCTGAAATGCCTATCGGCACCTATATTTTAAATGCCTATCGGCAACTATATCTGATATGCCTATCGGCACCTATATCTGAAATGCCTATCGGTACCTATTTTTGAAATGCCTATCGGAAACTACATCTGAAATGCCTCTCAGCACTTATATTTGAAATGCCTAACGGCAACCATATCTGGAATGCCTATCAGCACCTATATTTGAAATGCCTATCGGCTTCTATATCTGAAATGCCTATAGGCACCTATTTTTAAAATGCCAATCGGCAACTATATCCGAAATGCCTATCGGCACCTATATCTGAAATGCCTATCGGCACCAATTTTTGAAATGCCTATCGGAAACTACATCTGAAATGCCTGTCAGCACCTATATTTGAAATGCCTATCGGCAACCATATCTATAATGCCAATCGGCACCTATATTTGAAATGCCTATCGGCTTCTATATCTGAAATGCCTATCGGCACCTATTTTTAAAATGCTAATCGGCAACTACATCTGAAATGCCTATCGGCACCTATATCTGAGATGCCTATCGGCACCTATTTTTGAAATGCCTATCGGAAACTACATCTGAAATGCCTATCAGCACCTATATTTGAAATGCCTATCGGCAACCATATCTGTAATGCCTATTGGCACCTATATTTGAAATGCCTTTCGGCTTCTATATCTGAAATGCCTATCGACACCTATTTTTAAAATGCCAATCGGCAACTATATCTGAAGAGCCTATCAGCACCTATATCTGAAATGCCTATCGGCACCTATTTTTGAAATGCCTATCGAAAACTACATATAAATTGCCTATCAGCACCTATATTTGAAATGCCTATCGGCAACCACATCAGAAATGCCTATCGGCACCTATATCTAAAATGCCTTTCGGCATTTATATCTGAAATGCCTATCGGCACCTATATTTTAAATGCCTATCGGCAACTATATCTGATATGCCTATCGGCACCTATATCTGAAATGCCTATCGGTACCTATTTTTGAAATGCCTATCGAAAACTTCATCTAAAATGCCTATCGGCACCTATTTTTAAAATGCCAATCGGCAACTATATCTGAAATGCCTATCGTCACCTATATTTGAAATGCCTATCGGCAATCATATCTGAAATACCTATAGACACCTATATTTGAAATTCCTACCGGCTTCTATATCTGAAATGCCTATCGGCACCTATTTTTAAAATGCCAATCGGCAACTATATCTGAAATGCCTATTGGCACCTATATCTGAAATGCCTATCGGCACCTATTTTTTAAATGCCTATCGGAAACTATATCTGAAATGCCTATCGGCACCTATATCTGAAATGCCTATCGGCACCAATTTTTGAAATGCCTATTGGAAACTACATCTAAAATGCCTATCAGCACTTATATTTGAAATGCCTATCGGCAACCATATCTGGAATGCCTATCTGCACCTATATTTGAAATGCCTGTCGGCTTCTATATCTGAAATGCCTATCGACACCTATTTTTAAAATGCCAATTGGCAACTATGTCTGAAATGCCTATCGGCACCTATATCTGAAATGCCTATCGGTACCTATTTTTGAAATGCCTATCGGAAACTACATCTGAAATGCCTCTCAGCACTTATATTTGAAATGCCTATCGGCAACCATATCTGGAATGCCTATCAGCACCTATATTTGAAATGCCTATCGGCTTCTATATCTGAAATGCCTATAGGCACCTATTTTTAAAAGGCCAATCGGCAACTATATCCGAAATGCCTATCGGCACCTATATCTGAAATGCCTATCGGCACCTATTTTTGAAATGCCTTTCGGAAACTACATCTGAAATGCCTATCTGCTCCTATATTTTAAATGCCTATCGGCAACCATATCTGAAATGCCTATCGCCACCTATATTTGAAATACCTATCGGCCTCTATATCTGAAATACCTATCGGCACCTGTTTTTAAAATGCCAATCGGCAACTATATCTGAAATGCCTATCGGCACCTATATCTGACATGCCTATAAGCATCAATTTTTTAAATGCCTATCGGAAACTACATCTGAAATGCCTATCAGCACCTTTATTTAAAATTCCTATCGGCAACCATATCCGGAATGCCTATCGGTACCTATATTAAAAATGCCTATCGGCTTCTATATCTAAAATGCCTATCGGCACCTATTTTTAAAATGCCAATCGGCAACTATATCTGAAATGCCTGTCGGCACCTATATCTGAAATGCCTATTGGCACCTATTTTTGAAATGCCTATCGGAAACTACATCTGAAATGCCTATTAGCACCAATATTTGAAATGCCTATCGGCAATAATTTCTGAAATGCCTATCGACACCTATATTTGAAATACCTATCGGCTTCTATATCTGAAATGCCTATCGGCACCTATTTTTTAAGTGCCAATCGGCACTTATATCTGCAATGCCTATCGGCACCAATTTTTGAAATGCCTATCTGAAACTACATCTGAAATGCCTTTCAGCACTTATATTTGAAATGCCTATCGGCAACCATGTCTGGAATGCCTATCGGCACCTACATTTGAAATGCCTATCGGCTTCTATATCTGAAATGCCTATCGGCACCTATTTTAAAAATGCCAATCGGCAACTATATCTGAAATGCCTATCGGCACCTATTTTTGAAATGCCTATCGGAAACTATATCTGAAATGCCTATCAGCACCAATATTTGAAATGCCTATCGGCAACCATATCTGAAATGCCTATCGACACCTATATTTGAAATACCTATCGGCTTCTTTATCTGAAATGCCTATCGGCACTTATTTTTAAAGTGCCAATCGGCACCTATATCTGAAATGCCTATCGGCACCAATTTTTGAAATGCCTATCGGAAACTACATCTGAAATGCAAATCAGCACCTATGTTTGAAATGCCTATCGGCAACCATATCTGGAATGCCTATCGGCACCTATATTTGAAATGCCTATCGGCTTCTATATCTGAAATGCCTATCCGCACCTATTTTAAAAATGCCAATCGGCAACTATATCTGAAATGCCTATCGGCACCTATATCTGAAATGCCTATCGGCACCTATTTTTGAAATGCCTATCGGAAACTATATCTGAAATGCCTATCAGCACCAATATTTGAAATGCCTATCGGCAACTATATCTGGAATGCCTATCGGCACCTACATTTGAAATGCCTATCGGCTTCTATATCTGAAATGCCTATCGGCACCTATTTTTAAAATGCCAATCGGCAACTATATCTGAAATGCCTATCGGATCCTATATCTGAAATGCCTATCGGAACCTATTTTTGAAATGCCTATCGGAAACTACATCTGAAATGCCTATCAGCACCTATATTTGAAATGCCTATCGGCAACCATATCTAGAATGCAATCGGCACCTACATTTGAAATGCCTATCGGCTTCTATATCTAAAATGCCTACCGGCACATATTTTTAAAATGCCAATCGGCAACTATATCTGAAGTGCCTATCGGCACCTATATCTGAAATGCCTATCGGCACCTATTTTTGAAATGCCTATAGAAAACTACATCTGAAATGCCTATCAGCACCTATATTTGAAATGCCTATCGGCAACCACATCAGAAATGCCTATCGGCATCTATATCTGAAATGCCTTTCGGCATTTATATCTGAAATGCCTATCGACACCTATATTTGAAATGCCTATCGGTACCTATATTTTAAATGCCTATCGGCAACTATATCTGATATGCCTATCGGCACCTATATCTGAAATGCCTATCGGCACCTATTTTTAAAATGCCTATCGGAAACTACATCTAAAATGCCTATCGGCACCCATTTTTAAAATGCCAATCGGCAACTATATCTGAAATGCCTATCGGCACCTATATCTGAAATGCCTATCGGCACCAATTTTTGAAATGCCTATCGGAAACTACTTCTGAAATGCCTATCAGCACCTATATTTGAAATTCCTATCGGCAACCATATCCGGAATGCCTATCGGTACCTATATTTGAAATGCCTATCGGCTTCTATATCTGAAATGCCTATCGGCACCTATTTTTAAAATGCCAATCGGCAACTATATCTGAAATGCCTATCGGCACCTATTTTTGAAATGCCTATCGGAAACTACATCTGAAATGCCTATCAGCACCTATATTTGAAATGCCTATCGGCAACCATATCTGAAATGCCTATCGACACCTATATTTGAAATACCTATCGGCTTCTATATCTGAAATGCCTATCGGCAGCTATTTTCAAAATGCCAATCGGCAACTATATCTGAAATGCCTATCGGCACCTATATCTGAAATGCCTATCGAAACCTATTTTTGAAATGCCTATCGGAAACTACATCTGAAATGCCTATCAGCACTTATATTTGAAATGCCTATCGGCAACCATATCTGGAATGCGTATCAGCACCTATATTTGAAATGCCTATCGGCTTCTATATCTGAAATGCCTATCGGCACCTATTTTTAAAATGCCAATCGGCAACTATATCCGAAATGCCTACCGGCACCTATATCTGAAATGCCTATCGGCACCTATTTTTGAAATGCCTTTCGGAAACTACATCTGAAATGCCTATCTGCTCCTATATTTAAATGCCTATCGGCAACCATATCTGAAATGCCTATCGCCACCTATATTTGAAATACCTATCGGCCTCTATATCTGAAATACCTATCGGCACCTGTTTTTAAAATGCCAATCGGCAACTATATCTGAAATGCCTATCGGCACCTATATCTGACATGCCTATCGGCATCAATTTTTGAAATGCCTATCGGAAACTACATTAAAAATGCCTATCGCACCTATATTTGAAATGCCTATCGGCAACCATATCTGGAATGCCTATCGGCACCTATATTTGAAATGCCTGTCGGCTTCTTTATCTGAAATGCCTATCGGCACCTATTTTTTTAATTGCCTATCGGAAACTACATCTAATATGCCTATCGGCACCTATTTTTAAAATGCCAATCGGCAACTATATCTGAAATGCCTATCGGCACCTTTATCTGAAATGCCTATCGGCACCTATTTTTGAAATGCGCATCGGAAACTACATCTGAAATGCCTATCAGCACCTATATTTGAAATGCCTATCGGCAACCATATCTAAAAATGCCTATCGACACCTATATTTGAAATACCTATCGGCTTCTATATCTGAAATGCCTATCGGCACCTATTTGAAAATGCTAATCGGAAACTATATCTGAAATGCCTATCGGCACCTATATCTGAAATGCCTATCGGCACCTATTTTTGAAATGCCTATCGGAAACTACATCTGAAATGCCTATCAGCACCTATATTTGAAATGCCTATCGGCAAACATATCTGGATTGCCTATCGGCACATATATTTGAAATGCCTATCGGCTTCTATATCTGAAATGCCTATCGACACCTATTTTTAAAATGCCAATTGGCAACGATATCTGAAATGCCTTTCGGCACCTATATCTGAAATGCCTATCGGTACCTATTTTTGAAATGCCTATCGGAAACTACATCTGAAATGCCTATCAGCAATTATATTTGAAATGCCTATCGGCAAACATATCTGGAATGCCTATCGGCACCTATATCTGAAATGACTATCGGCACCAATTTTTGAAATGCTTATCGTAAACTACATCTGGAATGCCTATCAGCACCTATATTTGAAATGCCTATCGGCAAACATATCTGGAATGCCTATCGGCACCTATATTTGAAATGCCTATCGGCTTCAATATCTGAAATGCCTATCGACACCTATTTTTAAAATGCCAATCGGCAACTATATCTGAAATGCCTATCGGCACCTATATCTGAAATGCCTATCGGCACCTATTTTTAAAATGCCTATCGGAAACTACATCTGAAATGCCTCTCAGCACCTATATTTGAAATGCCTATCGGCAACCATATCTGAAATGCCTATCGACACCTATATTTAAAATACCTATCGGCTTCTATATCTGAAATGCCTATCGGCACCTATTTTTAAAATGCCAATCGGCAACTATATCGGAAATGCCTATCGGCACCTATATCTGAAATGCCTATCGGCACCAATTTTTGAAATGCCTATCGGAAACTACATCTGAAATGCCTATCAGCACCTATATTTGAAATGTCTATCGGCAACCATATCTGGAATGCTTATCGGCACATATATTTGAAATGCCTATCGGCTTCTATATCTGAAATGCCTATCGGCACCTATTTTTAAAATGCCAATCGGCAACTATATCTGAAATGCCTATCGGCACCTATATCTGAAATGCCTATCGGCACCTATTTTTGAAATGCCTATCGGAAACTACATCCGAAATGCCTATCAGCACCTATATTAGAAATGCCTATCGGCAACCATATCTGGAATGCCTATCGGCACCTATATTTGAAATGCCTATCGGCTTCTATATCTGAAATGCCTATCGGCACCTATTTTTAAAATGCCAATCGGCAACTATATCTGAAATGCCTATCGGCACCTATATCTGAAATGCCTATGGGCACCTATTTTTGAAATGCCCATCGGAAACTACATCTGAAATGCCTATCAGCACCTATATTTGAAATGCCTATCGGCAACCATATCTGGAATGCCTATCGGCACCTATATTTGAAATGCCTATCGGCTTCTATATCTGAAATGCCTATCGGCACCTATTTTCAAAATGCCAATCGGCAACTATATCTGAAATGCCTATCGGCACCTATATCTGAAATGCCTATCGGCACCTATTTTTGAAATGCCTTTCGGAAACTACATCTGAAACGCCTATCAGCACCTATATTTGAAATGCCTATCGGCAACCATATCTGAAATGCCTATCGACACCTATATTTGAAATACCTATCGGCTTCTATATCTGAAATGCCTATCGGCACCTATTTTCAAAATGCCAATCGGCAACTATATCTGAAATGCCTATCGGCACCTATATCTGAAATGCCCATCGGCACCTATTTTTGAAATGCCTATCGGAAACTACATCTGAAATGCCTATCAGCACCTATATTTGAAATGCCTATCGGCTTCTATATCTGAAATGCCTATCGGCACCTATTTTTAAAATGCCAATCGGCAACTATATCTAAAGTGCTTATCGGCACCTATATCTGAAATGCCTATCGGCACCTATTTTTGAAATGCCTATCGAAAACTACATCTGAAATGCCTATCAGCACCTATATTTGAAATGCCTATCGGCAACCACATCAGAAATGCCTATCGGCACCTATATATGAAATGCCTTTCGGCATTTATATCTGAAATGCCTATCGACACCTATATTTGAAATGCCTATCGGCACCTATATTTTAAATGCCTATCGGCAACTATATCTGATATGCCTATCGGCACTTATATCTGAAATGCCTATCGGCACCTATTTTTGAAATGCCTATCGGAAACTACATATAAAATGCCAATCGGCACCTATTTTTAAAATCCCAATCGGCAACTATATCTGAAATGCCTATCGGCACCTATATCTGAAATGCCTATCGGCACCAATTTTTGAAATGCCTATCGGAAACTACATCTGAAATGCCTATCAGCACCTATATTTGAAATGCCTATCGGCAACCATATCTGGAATGCCTATCGGCACCTATATTTGAAATGCCTATCTGCTTCGATATTTGAAATGCCTATCGGCACCTATTTTTAAAATGCCAATCGGCAACTATATCTGAAATGCCTATCGGCACCTATATCTGAAATGCCTATCGGCACCTATTTTTGAAATGCTTATCGGAAACTACATCTGAAATGCCTATCAGCACCTATATTTGAAATGCCTATCGGCAACCATATCTGGAATGCCTATCGGCACCTATATTTGAAATGCCTATCGGCAACCATATCTAAAATGCCTAATGACACCTATATTTGAAATACCTATCGGCTTCTATATCTGAAATGCCTATCGGCACATATTTTCAAAATGCCAATCGGTAACTATATCTGAAATGCCTATCGGCACCTATATCTGAAATGCCTATCGGCACCAATTTTTTAAATGCCTATTGGAAACTACATCTGGAATGCCTATCAGCACTTATATTTGATTTGCCTATCGGCAACCATATCTGGAATACCTATCGGCACCTATATTTGAAATGCCTATCGGCTTCTATATCTGAAATGCCTATCGACACCTATTTTTAAAATGCCAATCGGCAAATATATCTAAAATGCCTATCGGCACCTATATCTGAAATGCCCATCGGCACCTATATCTGAAATGCCTATCGGCACCAATTTTTGAAATGCCTATCGGAAACTACATCTGGAATGCCTATCAGCACCTATATTTGAAATGCCTATCGGCAACCATATTTGGAATGCCTATCGACACCTATATTTGAAATACCTATCGGCTTCTATATCTGAAATGCCTATCGGCACCTATTTTTAAAATGCCAATCGGCAAATATATCTGAAATGCCTATCGGCACATATATCTGAAATGCCTATCGGCACCAATTTTTGAAATGCCTATCGGAAACTACATCTGAAATGCCCATCAGCACCTATATTTGAAATGCCTATCGGCAACCATATCTGAAATGCCTATCGACACCTATATTTGAAATACCTATCGGATTCTATATCTGAAATGCCTATCGGCACCTATTTTTAAAATGCCAATCGGCAAATATATCTGAAATGCCTATCGGCACATATATCTGAAATGCCTATCGGCACCAATTTTTGAAATGCCTATCGGAAACTACATCTGAAATGCCTATCAGCACCTATATTTGAAATGCCTATCGGCAACCATATCTGGAACGCTTATCGGCATCTATATTTGAAATGCCTATCGGCTTTTATATCTGAAATGCCTATCGGCACCTATTTAAAAAATGACAATCGGCAACTATATCTGAAATGCCTATCCGTACCTATATCTGAAATGCCTTTCGGCACCTATTTTTGAAATGCCTATCGGAAACTACATCTGAAATGCCTATCAGCACCTATATTTGAAATGCCTATCGGCAACCATATCTGGAATGCCTGTCGGCACCTATATTTAAAATGCCTATCGGCTTCTATATCTGAAATGCCTATCGGCACCTTTTTTTAAAATGCCAATCGGCAACTATATCTGTAATGCCTATCGGCACCTATATCTGAAATGCCCATCGGCACCTATTTTTGAAATGCCTATCGGAAACTACATCTGAAATGCATATCAGCACCTATATTTGAAATGCCTATCGGCAACCATATCTGGAATGCCTATCGGCACCTATATTTGAAATGCCTATCGGCAACCATATCTGAAATGCCTATCGACACCTATATTTGAAATACCTATCGGCTTCTATATCTAAAATGCCTATCGGCACCTATTTTCAAAATGCCAATCGGTAACTATATCTGAAATGCCTATCGGCACCTATATCTGAAATGCCTATCGGCACCAATTTTTGAAATGCTTATCGGAAACTACATCTAGAATGCCTATCAGCACCTATATTTGAAATGCCTATCGGCAACCATATCTGGAATACCTATCAGCACCTATATTTGAAATGCCTATCGGCTTCTATATCTAAAATGCCTATCGACACCTATTTTAGAAATGCCAATCGGCAAATATATCTGAAATGCCTATCGGCACCTATATCTGAAATGCCCATCGGCACCTATATCTGAAATGCCTATCGGCACCAATTTTTGAAATGCCTATCGGAAACTACATCTGGAATGCCTATCAGCACCTATATTTGAAATGCCTATCGGCAACCATATTTGGAATGCCTATTGGCACCTATATTTGAAATGCCTATCGGCTTATATATCTGAAATGCCTATCGACACCTATTTTTAAAATGCCAATCAGCAACTATATCTGAAATGCCTATCGGCACCTATATCTGAAATGCCTATCGGTATCTATTTTTGAAAAGCCTATCGGAAACCACATCTGAAATGCCCATCGGCACCTATATTTGAAATGCCTATCGGCAACCATATCTGAAATGCCTATCGACACCTATAATTGAAATACCTATCGGCTTCTAAATCTGAAATGCCTATCGGCACCTATTTTTACAATGCCAATCGGCAAATATATCTGAAATGCCTATCGGCACATATATCTGAAATGCCTATCGGCACCAATTTTTGAAATGCCTATCGGAAACTACATCTGAAATGCCTATCAGCACCTATATTTGAAATGCCTATCGGCAACCATATCTGGAATGCTTATCGGCATCTATATTTGAAATGCCTATCGGCTTCTATATCTGAAATGCCTATCGGCACCTATTTTAAAAATGCCAATCGGCAACTATATCTGAAATGCCTATCGGCACCTATATCTGAAATGCCTTTCGGCACCTATTTTTGAAATGCCTATCGGAAACTACATCTGAAATGCCTATCAGCACCTATATTTGAAATGCCTATCGGCAACCATATCTGGAATGCCTGTCGGCACCTATATTTAAAATGCCTATCGGCTTCTATATCTGAAATGCCTATCGGCACCTTTTTTTATAATGCCAATCGGCAACTATATCTGTAATGCCTATCGGCACCTATATCTGAAATGCCCATCGGCACCTATTTTTTAAATGCCTATCGGAAACTACATCTGAAATGCCTATCAGCACCAATTTTAAAAGGCCTATCGGCAACCATATCTGAAATTACTATCGACACCTATATTTGAAATACCTATCGGCTTCTATATCTGAAATGCCTATCGGCACCTATTTTTAAAATGCCAATCGGCAACTATATCTAAAGTTCCTATCGGCACCTAAATCTGAAATGCCTATCGGCACCTATTTTTGAAATTCCTATCGAAAACTACATCTGAAATGCCTATCAGCACCTATATTTGAAATGCCTATCGGCAACCACATCAGAAATGCCTATCGGCACCTATATCTGAAATGCCTTTCGGCATTTATATCTGAAATGCCTATCGACACCTATATTTGAAATGCCTATCGGCACCTATATTTTAAATGCCTATCGGCAACTATATCTGATATGCCTCCGGCACCTATATCTGAAATGCCCATCGGCACCTATTTTTGAAATGCCTATCGGAAACTACATCTAAAATGCCTACCGGCACCTATTTTTAAAATGCCAATCGGCAACTATATCTGAAATGCCTATCGGCACCTATATCTGAAATGCCTATCGGCACCTATTTTTGAAATGCCTTTCGGAAACTACATCTGAAATGCCTATCTGCTCCTATATTTGAAATGCCTATCGGCAACCATATCTGAAATGCCTATCGACACCTATATTTGAAATACCTATCGGCTTCTATATCTGAAATGCCTATCGGCACCTGTTTTTAAAATGCCAATCGGCAACAATATCTGAAATGCCTATCGGCACCTATATCTGAAATGCCTATCGGCATCAATTTTTGAAATGCCTATCGGAAACTACATCTAAAATGCCTATCAGCATCTATATTTGAAATGCCTATCGGCAACCATATCTGTAATGCCTATCATCACCTATATTTGAAATGCCTATCGGCTTCTATATCTGAAATGCCTATCGGCACCTATTTTTAAAATGCCAAATGGCAACTATGTCTGAAATGCCTATCAACACCTATATCTGAAATGCCTATCGGCAACTATTTTTGAAATGCCTATCGGAAACTACATCTGAAATGCCTATCAGCACCTATATTTGAAATGCCTATCGGCAACCATATCTGGAATGCCTATCGGCACCTATATTTGAAATGCCTATCGGCTTCTATATCTGAAATGCCTATCTTCACCTATTTTTAAAATGCCAATCGGCAACTATATCTGAAATGCCTATCGCCACCTGTATCTGAAATGCCTATCGGCACCTATTTTTGAAATGCCTATCGGAAACTACATCTGAAATGCCTATCAGCACCTACATTTGAAATGCCTATCGGCAACGATATCTGGAATGCCTATCGGCACCTATATCTGAAATGCCTATCGGCTTCTATATCTGAAATGCCTATCAGCACCAATTTTTGAAATGCCTATCGGAAACTACATCTGAAATGCCTATCAGCACCTATATTTAAAATGCCTATCGGCAACCATATCTGGAATGCTTATCGGCATCTATATTTGAAATGCCTATCGGCTTCTATATCTGAAATGCCTATCGGCACCTATTTTTGAAATGCCTATCGGAAACTACATCTGAAATGCCCATCAGCACCAATATTTGAAATGCCTATCGGCAACCATATCTGAAATGCCTATCGACACCTATATTTGAAATACCTATCGGCTTCTATATCTGAAATGCCTATCGGCACCTATTTTTAAAATGCCAATCGGCAACTATATCTGAAATGCCTATCGGCACCTATATCTGAAATGCCTATCGGCACCAATTTTTGAAATGCCTTTCGGAAACTACATCTGAAATGCCTATCAGCACCTATATTTAAAATGCCTATCAGCAACCATATCTGGAATGCCTATCGGCACCTATATTTAAAATGCCTATCGGCTTCTATATCTGAAATGCCTATCGGCTCCTATTTTTAAAATGTTAATCGGCAACTATATCATAAATGCCTATCGGCACCTATATCTGAAAAGCCTATCGGCACCTATTTTTGAAATGCCTATCGGAAACTACATCTGAAATGCCTATCAGCACCTATATTTGAAATGCCTATCGGCAACCATATCTGGAATGCCTATCGGCACCTATATTTGAAATGCCTATCGGCTTCTATATATGAAATGCCTATCGGCACCTATTTTTAAAATGCCAATCTGCAACTATATCTAAAGTGCTTATCGGCACCTATATCTGAAATGCCTATCGGCACCTATTTTTGAAATGCCTATCGAAAACTACATCTGAAATGCCTATCAGCACCTATATTTGAAATGCCTATCGGCAACCACATCAGAAATGCCTATCGGCACCTATATATGAAATGCCTTTCGGCATTTATATCTGAAATGCCTATCGACACCTATATTTGAAATGCTTATCGGCACCTATATCTGAAATGCCTATCGGCACCAATTTTTGAAATGCCTATCGGAAACTACATCTAAAATGCCTATCAGCACCTATATCTGAAATGCCTATCGGCAACCATATCTGGAATGCCTATCGGCACCTATATTTGAAATGCCTATCTGCTTCTATATCTGAAATGCCTATCGGCACCTATTTTTAAAATGCCAATCGGCAACTATATCTGAAATGCCTATCGGCACCTATATCTGAAATGCCTATCGGCACCTATTTTATAAATGCCTATCGGAAACTACATCTGAAATGCCTATCAGCATCTATATTTGAAATGCCTATCGGCAACCATATCTGGAATGCCTATCGGCACCTATATTTGAAATGCCTATCGGCAACCATATCTGAAATGCCTATCGACACCTATATTTGAAATACCTATCGGCTTCTATATCTGAAATGCCTATCGGCACCTATTTTCAAAATGCCAATCGGTAACTATATCTGAAATGCCTATCGGCACCTATATCTGAAATGCCTATCGGCACCAATTTTTGAAATGCCTATCGGAAACTACATCTGGAATGCCTATCAGCACCTATATTTGAAATGCCTATTGGCAACCATATCTGGAATGCCTATCGGCACCTATATTTGAAATGCCTATCGGCTTCTATATCTGAAATGCCTATCGACACCTATTTTTAAAATGCCAATCGGCAACTATATCTGAAATGCCTATCGGCACCTATATCTGAAATGCCTATCGGAAACTACATCTGAAATGCCTCTCAGCACCTATATTTGAAATGCCTATCGGCAAACATATCTGGAATGCCTATCGGCACCTATATTTGAAATGCCTATCGGCTTCTATATCTGAAATGCCTATCGGCACCTATTTTCAAAATGCCAATCGGCAACTATATCTGAAATGCCTATCGGCACCTATATCTGAAATGGCTATCGGCACATATTTTAGAAATACCTTTCGGAAACTACATCTGAAATGCCTATCAGCACCTATATTTGAAATGCCTATCGGCAACCATATCTGAATTGCCTATCGACACCTATAATTGAAATACCTATCGGCTTCTATATCTGAAATGCCTATCGGCACCTATTTTTAAAATGCCAATCGGCAACTATATCTGAAATGTCTATCGGCACCTATATCTGAAATGCCTATCGGCACCAATTTTTGAAATGCCTATCGGAAACTACATCTGAAATGCCTCTCATCACCTATATTTGAAATGCCTATCGGCAACCATATCTGAAATGCCTTTCGGCACCTATTTTTGAAATGCCTATCGGAAACTACATCTGAAATGCCTATCAGCACCTATATTTGAAATGCCTATCGGCAACCATATCTGAAATGCCTTTCGGCACCTATTTTTGAAATGCCTATCGGAAACTACATCTGAAATGCCTCTCAGCACCTATATTTGAAATGCCTATCGGCAACCATATCTGAAATGCCTTTCGGCACCTATTTTTGAAATGCCTATCGGAAACTACATCTGAAATGCCTATCAGCACCTATATTTGAAATGCCTATCGGCAACATATCTGAAATGCCTATCGGCACCTATTTTTGAAATGCCTATCGGAAACTACATCTGAAATGCCTATCAGCACCTATATTTGAAATGCCTATCGGCAACCATATCTGAAATGCCTATCGACACCTATATTTGAAATACCTATCGGCTTCTATATCCGAAATGCCTATCGGCACCTATTTTTAAAATGCCTATCGGCACCTATTTTTAAAATGCCAATCGGTAACTATATCTGAAATGCCTATCGGCACCTATATCTGAAATGACTATCGGCACCAATTTTTGAAATGCCTATCGGAAACTACATCTGGAATGCCTATCAGCAACTATATTTGAAATGCCTATCGGCAAACATATCTGGAATGCCTATCGTCACCTATATTTGAAATGCCTATCGGCTTCAATATCTGAAATGCCTATCGACACCTATTTTTAAAATGCCAATCGGCAACAATATCTGAAATGCCTATCGGCACCTATATCTGAAATGCCTATCGGCACCTATTTTTAAAATGCCTATCGGAAACTACATCTGAAATGCCTCTCTGCACCTATAATTGAAATGCCTATCGGCAACCATATCTGAAATGCCTATCGACACCTATATTTGAAATACCTATCGGCTTCTATATCTGAAATGCCTATCGGCACCTATTTTTAAAATGCCAATCGGCAACTATATCGGAAATGCCTATCGGCACCTATATCTGAAATGCCTATCGGCACCAATTTTTGAAATGCCTATCGGAAACTACATCTGAAATGCCTATCAGCACCTATATTTGAAATGTCTATCGGCAACCATATCTGGAATGCTTATCGGCACATATATTTGAAATGCCTATCGGCTTCTATATCTGAAATGCCTATCGGCACCTATTTTTAAAATGCCAATCGGCAACTATATCTGAAATGCCTATCGGCACCTATATCTGAAATGCCTATCGGCACCTATTTTTGAAATGCCTATCGGAAACTACATCCGAAATGCCTATCAGCACCTATATTTGAAATGCCTATCGGCAACCATATCTGGAATGCCTATCGGCACCTATATTTGAAATGCCTATCGGCTTCTATATCTGAAATGCCTATCGGCACCTATTTTTAAAATGCCAATCGGCAACTATATCTGAAATGCCTATCGGCACCTATATCTGAAATGCCTATGGGCACCTATTTTTGAAATGCCCATCGGAAACTACATCTGAAATGCCTATCAGCACCTATATTTGAAATGCCTATCGGCAACCATATCTGGAATGCCTATCGGCACCTATATTTGAAATGCCTATCGGCTTCTATATCTGAAATGCCTATCGGCACCTATTTTCAAAATGCCAATCGGCAACTATATCTGAAATGCCTGTCGGCACCTATATCTGAAATGCCTATCGGCACCTATTTTTGAAATGCCTTTCGGAAACTACATCTGAAATGCCTATCAGCACCTATATTTGAAATGCCTATCGGCAACCATATCTGAAATGCCTATCGACACCTATATTTGAAATACCTATCGGCTACTATATCTGAAATGCCTATCGGCACCTATTTTCAAAATGCCAATCGGCAACTATATCTGAAATGCCTATCGGCACCTATATCTGAAATGCCTATCGGCACCTATTTTTGAAATGCCTATAGGAAACTACATCTGAAATGCCTATCAGCACCTATATTTGAAATGCCTATCGGCAACTATATCTGGAATGCCTATCGGCACCTATATTTAAAATGCCTATCGGCTTCTATATCTGAAATGCCTATCGGCACCTATTTTTAAAATGCCAATCGGCAACTATATCTGAAATGCCTATCGGCACCTATATCTGAAATGCCTATCGGCACCTATTTTTGAAATGCCTATCGGAAACTACATCTGAAATGCCTATCAGAACCAATATTTGAAATGCCTATCGGCAACCATATCTGAAATGCCTATCGACACCTATATTTGAAATACCTATCGGCTTCTATATCTGAAATGCCTATCGGCACCTATTTTTAAAATGCCAATCGGCAACTAATTTGAAATGCCTATCGGCACCTATATCTGAAATGCCGATCGGCACCAATTTTTGAAATGCCTTTCGGAAACTACATCTGAAATGCCTATCAGCACTTATATTTGAAATGCCTATCGGCAACCATATCTGAAATGCCTATCTGCACCTATATTTAAAATGCCTATCGGCTTCTATATCTGAAATGCCTATCGGCACCTATTTTTAAAATGCCAATCGGCAACTATATCATAAATGCCTATCGGCACCTATATCTGAAATGCCTATCGGCACCTATTTTTGAAATGCCTATCGGAAACTACATCTGTAATGCCTATCAGCACCTATATTTGAAATGCCTATCGGCAAACATATCTGGAATGCGTATCGGCACCTATATTTGAAATGCCTATCGGCTTCTATATATGAAATGCCTATCGGCACCTATTTTTAAAATGCCAATCGGCAACTATATCTAAAGTGCTTATCGGCACCTATATCTGAAATGCCTATCGGCACCTATTTTTGAAATGCCTATCGAAAACTACATCTGAAATGCCTATCAGCACCTATATTTGAAATGCCTATCGGCAACCACATCAGAAATGCCTATCGGCACCTATATATGAAATGCCTTTCGGCATTTATATCTGAAATGCCTATCGACACCTATATTTGAAATGCCTATCGGCACCTATATTTTAAATGCCTATCGGCAACTATATCTGATATGCCTATCGGCACTTATATCTGAAATGCCTATCGGCACCTATTTTTGAAATGCCTATCGGAAACTACATATAAAATGCCAATCGGCACCTATTTTTAAAATCCCAATCGGCAACTATATCTGAAATGCCTATCGGCACCTATATCTGAAATGCCTATCGGCACCTATATCTGAAATGCCTATCGGCACCAATTTTTGAAATGCCTATCGGAAACTACATCTGAAATGCCTATCAGCACCTATATTTGAAATGCCTATCGGCAACCATATCTGGAATGCCTATCGGCACCTATATTTGAAATGCCTATCTGCTTCGATATCTGAAATGCCTATCGGCACCTATTTTTAAAATGCCAATCGGCAACTATATCTGAAATGCCTATCGGCACCTATATCTGAAATGCCTATCGGCACCTATTTTTGAAATGCTTATCGGAAACTACATCTGAAATGCCTATCAGCACCTATATTTGAAATGCCTATCGGCAACCATATTTGGAATGCCTATCGGCACCTATATTTGAAATGCCTATCGGCAACCATATCTAAAATGCCTAATGACACCTATATTTGAAATACCTATCGGCTTCTATATCTGAAATGCCTATCGGCACATATTTTCAAAATGCCAATCGGTAACTATATCTGAAATGCCTATCGGCACCTATATCTGAAATGCCTATCAGCACCAATTTTTTAAATGCCTATCGGAAACTACATCTGGAATGCCTATCAGCACCTATATTTGAAATGCCTATCGGCAACCATATCTGGAATACCTATCGGCACCTATATTTGAAATGCCTATCGGCTTCTATATCTGAAATGCCTATCGACACCAATTTTTGAAATGCCTATCGGAAACTACATCTGGAATGCCTATCAGCACCTATATTTGAAATGCCTATCGGCAACTATATTTGGAATGCCTATCGACACCTATATTTGAAATACCTATCGGCTTCTATATCTAAAATGCCTATCGGCACCTATTTTCAAAATGCAAATCGGTAACTATATCTGAAATGCCTATCGGCACCTATATCTGAAATGCCTATCGGCACCAATTTTTGAAATGCCTATCGGAAACTACATCTGGAATGCCTATCAGCACCTATATTTGAAATGCCTATCGGCAACCATATCTGGAATACCTATCGGCACCTATATTTGAAATGCCTATCGGCTTCTATATCTAAAATGCCTATCGACACCTATTTTTAAAATGCCAAACGGCAAATATATCTGAAATGCCTATCGACACCTATATCTGAAATGCCCATCGGCACCTATATCTGAAATGCCTATCGGCACCAATTTTTGAAATGCCTATCGGAAACTACATCTGGAATGCCTATCAGCACCTATATTTGAAATGCCTATCGGCAACCATATTTGGAATGCCTATCGGCACCTATATTTGAAATGCCTATCGGCTTCGATATCTGAAATGCCTATCGACACCTATTTTTAAAATGCCAATCAGCAACTATATCTGAAATGCCTATCGGCACCTATATCTGAAATGCCTATCGGTATCTATTTTTGAAAAGCCTATCGGAAACTACATCTGAAATGCCCATCGGCACCTATATTTGAAATGCCTATCGGCAACCATATCTGAAATGCCTATCGACACCTATATTTGAAATACCTATCGGCTTCTATATCTGAAATGCCTATCGGCACCTATTTTTAAAATGCCAATCGGCAAATATATCTGAAATGCCTATCGGCACATAAATCTGAAATGCCTATCGGCACCAATTTTTGAAATGCCTTTCGGAAACTACATCTGAAATGCCTATCAGCACCTATATTTGAAATGCCTATCGGCAACCATATCTGGAATGCTTATCGGCATCTATATTTGAAATGCCTATCGGCTTCTATATCTGAAATGCCTATCGGCACCTATTTTAAAAATGCCAATCGGCAACTATATCTGAAATGCCTATCGGCACCTATATCTGAAATGCCTTTCGGCACCTATTTTTGAAATGCCTATCGGAAACTACATCTGAAATGCCTATCAGCACCTATATTTGAAATGCCTATCGGCAACCATATCTGGAATGCCTGTCGGCACCTATATTTAAAATGCCTATCGGCTTCTATATCTGAAATGCCTATCGGCAACTTTTTTTATAATGCCAATCGGCAACTATATCTGTAATGCCTATAGGCACCTATATCTGAAATGCCCATCGGCACCTATTTTTTAAATGCCTATCGAAAACTACATCTGAAATGCCTATCAGCACCAATTTTAAAAGGCCTATCGGCAACCATATCTGAAATGCCTATCGACACCTATATTTGAAATACC
>JAVRKA010000579.1:0-84309 GCA_034508555.1 Venustoraphidia nigricollis
ATAGTTGCCGATTGGCATTTTAAAAATAGGTGCCGATAGGCATTTCAGATATAGAAGCCGATAGGCATTTCCAAATATAGGTGCCGATAGTTATTCCAAATATGGTTGCCGATAGGCATTTCAAATATAGGTGCTGATAGGAATTTCAGATGTAGTTTCCGATAGGCATTTCAAAAATAGGTGTCGATAGGCATTTCAGATATAGGTGTCGATAGGCATTTCAGATATATGTGTCGATAGCATTTCAGATATAGGTGTCGATAGGCATTTCAGATAATCGTGTCGATAGGCATTTCAGATATAGGTGTCGATAGGCATTTCAGATATAGGTGTCGATAGGCATTTCAGATATAGGTGTCGATAGGCATTTCAGATATAGGTGCCGATAGGCATTTCAGATATAGTTGCCGATTGGCATTTAAAAATAGGTGCCGATAGGCATTTCAGATATAGAAGCCGATAGGCATTTCAAATATAGGTGCCGATAGGCATTCCAGATATGGTTGCCGATAGGCATTTCAAATATAGGTGCTGATAGGCATTTTAGATGTAGTTTCCGATAGGCATTTCAAAAATAGGTGTCGATAGGCATTTCAGATATAGGTGTCGATAGGCATTTCAGATATAGGTGTCGATAGGCATTTCAGATATAGGTGTCGATAGGCATTTCAGATATAGGTGTCGATAGGCATTTTAGATATAGGTGTCGATAGGCATTTCAGATATAGGTGTCGATAGGCATTTCAGATATAGGTGTCGATAGGCATTTCAGATATAGGTGACGATAGGCATTTCAGATATAGTTGCCGATTGGCATTTTAAAACTAGGTGCCGATAGGCGTTTCAGATATAGAAGCCGATAGGCATTTCAAATATAGGTGCCGATAGGCATTCCAGATATGGTTGCCGATAGGCATTTCAAATATAGGTGCTAATAGGCATTTCAGATGTAGTTTCCGATAGGCATTTCAAAAATAGGTGTCGATAGGCATTTCAGATATAGGTGTCGATAGGCATTTCAGATATAGGTGTCGATAGGCATTTCAGATATAGGTGTCGATAGGCATTTCAGATATAGGTGTCGATAGGCATTTCAGATATAGGTGTCGATAGGCATTTCAGATATAGGTGTCGATAGGCATTTCAGATATAGGTGCCGATAGGCATTTCAGATATAGTTGCCGATTGGCATTTTAAAAATAGGTGCCGATAGGCATTTCAGATATAGAAGCCGATAGGCATTTCAAATATAGGTGCCGATAGGCATTCCAGATATGGTTGCCGATAGGCATTTCAAATATAGGTGCTGATAGGCATTTCAGATGTAGTTTCCGATAGGCATTTCAAAAATAGGTGTCGATAGGCATTTCAGATATAGGTGTCGATAGGCATTTCGGATATAGGTGTCGATAGGCATTTCAGATATAGGTGTCGATAGGCATTTCAGATATAGGTGTCGATAGGCATTTTAGATATAGGTGTCGATAGGCATTTCAGATATAGGTGTCGATAGGCATTTCAGATATAGGTGTCGATAGGCATTTCAGATATAGGTGCCGATAGGCATTTCAGATATAGTTGCCGATTGGCATTTTAAAAATAGGTGCCGATAGGCATTTCAGATATAGAAGCCGATAGGCATTTCAAATATAGGTGCCGATAGGCATTCCAGATATGGTTGCCGATAGGCATTTCAAATATAGGTGCTGATAGGAATTTCAGATGTAGTTTCCGATAGGCATTTCAAAAATAGGTGTCGATAGGCATTTCAGATATAGGTGTCGATAGGCATTTCAGATATAGGTGTCGATAGGCATTTCAGATATAGGTGTCGATAGGCATTTCAGATATAGGAGCCGATAGGCATTTCAGATATAGTTGCCGATTGGCATTTTAAAAATAGGTGTCGATAGGCATTTCAGATATAGAAGCCGATAGGCATTTCAAATATAGGTGCCGATAGGTATTCCAGATATGGTTGCCGATAGGCATTTCAAATATAGGTGCTGATAGGCATTTCAGATGTAGTTTCCGATAGGCATTTCAAAAATAGGTGTCGATAGGCATTTCAGATATAGGTGTCGATAGGCATTTCAGATATAGGTGTCGATAGGCATTTCAGATATAGGTGTCGATAGGCATTTCAGATATAAGTGTCGATAGGCATTTCAGATATAGGTGTCGATAGGCATTTCAGATATAGGTGTCGATAGGCATTTCAGATATAGGTGTCGATAGGCATTTCAGATATAGGTGCCGATAGGCATTTCAGATATAGTTGCCGATTGGCATTTTAAAAATGGGTGCCGATAGGCATTTCAGATATAGAAGCCGATAGGCATTTCAAATATAGGTGCCGATAGGCATTCCAGATATGGTTGCCGATAGGCATTTCAAATATAGGTGCTGATAGGCATTTCAGATGTAGTTTCCGATAGGCATTTCAAAAATAGGTGTCGATAGGCATTTCAGATATAGGTGTCGATAGGCATTTCAGATATAGGTGTCGATAGCCATGTCAGATATAGGTGTCGATAGGCATTTCAGATATAGGTGTCGATAGGCATTTCAGATATAGGTGTCGATAGGCATTTCAGATATAGGTGTCGATAGGCATTTCAGATATAGGTGTCGATAGGCATTTCAGATATAGGTGCCGATAGGCATTTCAGATATAGTTGCCGATTGGCATTTTAAAAATAGGTGCCGATAGGCATTTCAGATATAGAAGCCGATAGGCATTTCAAATATAGGTGCCGATAGGCATTCCAGATATGGTTGCCGATAGGCATTTCAAATATAGGTGCTGATAGGCATTTCAGATGTAGTTTCCGTAAGGCATTTCAAAAATAGGTGTCGATAGGCATTTCAGATATAGGTGTCGATAGGCATGTCAGATATAGGTGTCGATAGGCATTTCAGATATAGGTGTCGATAGGCATTTCAGATATAGGTGTCGATAGGCATTTCAGATATAGGTGTCGATAGGCATTTCAGATATAGGTGTCGATAGGCATTTCAGATATAGGTGTCGATAGGCATTTCAGATATAGGTGTCGATAGGCATTTCAGATATAGGTGCCGATAGGCATTTCAGATATAGTTGCCGATTGGCATTTTAAAAATAGGTGCCGATAGGCATTTCAGATATAGAAGTCGATAGGCATTTCAAATATAGGTGCCGATAGGCATTCCAGATATGGTTGCCGATAGACATTTCAAATATAGGTGCTGATAGGCATTTCAGATGTAGTTTCCGATAGGCATTTCAAAAATAGGTGTCGATAGGCATTTCAGATATAGGTGTCGATAGGCATTTCAGATATAGGTGTCGATAGGCATTTCAGATATAGGTGTCGATAGGCATTTCAGATATAGGTGTCGATAGGCATTTCAGATATAGGTGTCGATAGGCATTTCAGATATAGGTGTCGATAGGCATTTCAGATATAGGTGCCGATAGGCATTTCAGATATAGTTGCCGATTGGCATTTTAAAAATAGGTGCCGATAGGCATTTCAGATATAGAAGATGATAGGCATTTCAAATATAGGTGCCGATAGGCATTCCAGATATGGTTGCCGATAGGCATTTCAAATATAGGTGCTGATAGGCATTTCAGATGTAGTTTCCGATAGGCATTTCAAAAATAGGTGTCGATAGGCATTTCAGATATAGGTGTCGATAGGCATTTCAGATATAGGTGTCGATAGGCATTTCAGATATAGGTGTCGATAGGCATTTCAGATATAGGTGTCGATAGGCATTTCAGATATAGGTGTCGATAGGCATTTCAGATATAGGTGTCGATAGGCATTCCAGATATAGGTGCCGATAGGCATTTCAGATATAGTTGCCGATTGGCATTTTAAAAATAGGTGCCGATAGGCATTTCAGATATAGAAGCCGATAGGCATTTCAAATATAGGTGCCGATAGGCATTCCAGATATGGTTGCCGATAGGCATTTCAAATATAGGTGCTGATAGGCATTTCAGATGTAGCTTCCGTAAGGCATTTCAAAAATAGGTGTCGATAGGCATTTCAGATATAGGTGTCGATAGGCAAGTCAGATATAGGTGTCGATAGGCATTTCAGATATAGGTGTCGATAGGCATTTCAGATATAGGTGTCGATAGGCATTTAAGATATAGGTGTCGATAGGCATTTCAGATATAGGTGTCGATAGGCATTTCAGATATAGGTGTCGATAGGCATTTCAGATATAGGTGTCGATAGGCATTTCAGATATAGGTGCCGATAGGCATTTCAGATATAGTTGCCGATTGGCATTTTAAAAATAGGTGCCGATAGGCATTTCAGATATAGAAGCCGATAGGCATTTCAAATATAGGTGCCGATAGGCATTCCAGATATGGTTGCCGATAGGCATTTCAAATATAGGTGCTGATAGGCATTTCAGATGTAGTTTCCGATAGGCATTTCAAAAATAGGTGTCGATAGACTTTTCAGATATAGGTGTCGATAGGCATTTTAGATATAGGCGTCGATAGGCATTTCAGATATAGGTGTCGATAGGCATTTCAGATATAGGTGTCGATAGGCATTTCAGATATAGGTGTCGATAGGCATTTCAGATATAGGTGTCGATAGGCATTTCAGATATAGGTGCCGATAGGCATTTCAGATATAGTTGCCGATTGGCATTTTAAAAATAGGTGCCGATAGGCATTTCAGATATAGAAGCCGATAGGCATTTCAAATATAGGTGCCGATAGGCATTCCAGATATGGTTGCCGATAGGCATTTCAAATATAGGTGCTGATAGGCATTTCAGATGTAGTTTCCGATAGGCATTTCAAAAATAGGTGTCGATAGGCATTTCAGATATAGGTGTCGATAGGCATTTCAGATATAGGTGTCGATAGGCATTTCAGATATAGGTGTCGATAGGCATTTCAGATATAGGTGTCGATAGGCATTTCAGATATAGGTGTCGATAGGCATTTCAGATATAGGTGTCGATAAGCATTTCAGATATAGGTGCCGATAGGCATTTCAGATATAGCTGCCGATTGGCATTTTAAAAATAGGTGCCGATTGGCATTTCAGATATAGAAGCCGATAGGCATTTCAAATATAGGTGCCGATAGGCATTCCAGATATGGTTGCCGATAGGCATTTCAAATATAGGTGCTGATAGGCATTTCAGATCTAGTTTCCGATAGGCATTTCAAAAATAGGTGTCGATAGGCATTTCAGATATAGGTGTCGATAGGCATTTCAGATATAGGTGTCGATAGGCATTTCAGATATAGGTGTCGATAGGCATTTCAGATATAGGTGTCGATAGGCATTTCAGATATAGGTGTCGATAGGCATTTCAGATATAGGTGTCGATAGGCATTTCAGATATAGGTGTCGATAGGCATTTCAGATATAAGTGTCGATAGGCATTTCAGATATAGGTGCCGATAGGCATTTCAGATATAGTTGCCGATTGGCATTTTAAAAATAGGTGCCGAGAGGCATTTCAGATATAGAAGCCGCTAGGCATTTCAAATATAGGTGCCGATAGGCATTCCAGATATGGTTGCCGATAGGCATTTCAAATATAGGTGCTGATAGGCATTGCAGATGTAGTTTCCGATAGGCATTTCAAAAATAGGTGTCGATAGGCATTTCAGATATAGGTGTCGATAGGCATTTCAGATATAGGTGTCGATAGGCATTTCAGATAAAGGTGTCGATAGACATTTCAGATATAGGTGTCGATAGGCATTTCAGATATAGGTGTCGATAGGCATTTCAGATATAGGTGTCGATAGGCATTTCAGATATAGGTGCCGATAGGCATTTCAGATATAGTTGCCGATTGGCATTTTAAAAATAGGTGCCGATAGGCATTTCAGATATAGAAGCCGATAGGCATTTCAAATATAGATGCCGATAGGCATTCTAGATATGGTTGCCGATAGGCATTTCAAATATAGGTGCTGATAGGCATTTCAGATGTAGTTTCCGATAGGCATTTCAAAAATAGGTGTCGATAGGCATTTCAGATATAGGTGTCGATGGGCATTTCAGATATAGGTGTCGATAGGCATTTCAGATATAGGTGTCGATAGGCATTTCAGATATAGGTGTCGATAGGCATTTCAGATATAGGTGCCGATAGGCATTTCAGATATAGTTGCCGATTGGCATTTTAAAAATAGGTGCCATAGGCATTTCAGATATAGAAGCCGATAGGCATTTCAAATATAGGTGCCGATAGGCATTCCAGATATGGTTGTCGATAGGCATTTCAAATATAGGTGCTAATAGGCATTTCAGATCTAGTTTCCGATAGGCATTTCAAAAATAGGTGTCGATAGGCATTTCAGATATAGGTGTCGATAGCATTTCAGATATAGGTGTCGATAGGCATTTCAGATATAGGTGTCGATAGGCATTTCAGATATAGGTGTCGATAGGCATTTCAGATATAGGTGTCGATAGGCATTTCAGATATAGGTGTCGATAGGCATTTCAGATATAGGTGTCGATAGGCATTTCAGATATAGGTGTCGATAGGCATTTCAGATATAGGTGCCGATAGGCATTTCAGATATAGTTGCCGATTGGCATTTTAAAATAGGTGCCGAGAGGCATTTCAGATATAGAAGCCGATAGGCATTTCAAATATAGGTGCCGATAGGCATTCCAGATATGGTTGCCGATAGGCATTTCAAATATAGGTGCTGATAGGCATTTCAGATGTAGTTTCCGATAGGCATTTCAAAAATAGGTGTCGATAGGCATTTCAGATATAGGTGTCGATGGGCATTTCAGATATAGGTGTCGATAGGCATTTCAGATATAGGTGTCGATAGGCATTTCAGATATAGGTGTCGATAGGCATTTCAGATATAGGTGTCGATAGGCATTTCAGATATAGGTGTCGATAGGCATTTCAGATATAGGTGTCGATAGGCATTTCAGATATAGGTGTCGATAGCCATTTCAGATATAGGTGCCGATAGGCATTTCAGATATAGTTGCCGATTGGCATTTTAAAAATAGGTGCCGATAGGCATTTCAGATATAGAAGCCGATAGGCATTTCAAATATAGGTGCCGATAGGCATTCCAGATATGGTTGCCGATAGGCATTTCAAATATAGGTGCTGATAGGCATTTCAGATATAGGTGTCGATAGGCATTTCAGATATAGGTGCCGATAGGCATTTCAGATATAGTTGCCGATTGGCATTATAAAAATAGGTGCCGATAGGCATTTCAGATATAGAAGCCGATAGGCATTTCAAATATAGGTGCCGATAGGCATTCCAGATATGGTTGCCGATAGGCATTTCAAATATAGGTGCTGATAGGCATTTCAGATGTAGTTTCCGATAGGCATTTCAAAAATAGGTGTCGATAGGCATTTCAGATATAGGTGTCGATAGGCATTTCAGATATAGGTGTCGATAGGCATTTCAGATATAGGTGTCGATAGGCATTTCAGATATAGGTGTCGATAAGCATTTCAGATATAGGTGTCGATAGGCATTTCAGATATAGGTGTCGATAGGCATTTCAGATATAGGTGCCGATAGGCATTTCAGATATAGTTGCCGATTGGCATTTTAAAAATAGGTGCCGATAGGCATTTCAGATATAGAAGCCGATAGGCATTTCAAATATAGGTGCCGATAGGCATTCCAGATATGGTTGCCGATAGACATTTCAAATATAGGTGCTGATAGGCATTTCATATGTAGTTTCCGATAGGCATTTCAAAAATAAGTGTCGATAGGCATTTCAGATATAGGTGTCGATAGGCATTTCAGATATAGGTGTCGATAGGCATTTCAGATATAGGTGTCGATAGGCATTTCAGATATAGGTGTCGATAGGCATTTCAGATATAGGTGTCGATAGGCATTTCAGATATAGGTGTCGATAGGCATTTCAGATATAGGTGTCGATAGGCATTTCAGATATAGGTGCCGATAGGCATTTCAGATATAGTTGCCGATTGGCATTTTAAAAATAGGACGTGCCGATAGGCATTTCAGATATAGAAGCCGATAGGCATTTCAAATATAGGTGCCGATAGGCATTCCAGATATGGTTGCCGATAGGCATTTCAAATATAGGTGCTGATAGGCATTTCAGATCTAGTTTCCGATAGGCATTTCAAAAATAGGTGTCGATAGGCATTTCAGATATAGGTGTCGATAGGCATTTCAGATATAGGTGTCGATAGGCATTTCAGATATAGGTGTCGATAGGCATTTCAGATATAGGTGTCGATAGGCATTTCAGATATAGGTGTCGATAGGCATTTCAGATATAGGTGTCGATAGGCATTTCAGATATAGGTGTCGATAGGCATTTCAGATATAGGTGCCGATAGGCATTTCAGATATAGTTGCCGATTGGCATTTTAAAAATAGGTGCCGATAGGCATTTCAGATATAGAAGCCGATAGGCATTTCAGATATAGGTGTCGATAGGCATTCCAGATATGGTTGCCGATAGGCATTTCAAATATAGGTGCTGATAGGCATTTCAGATGTAGTTTCCGATAGGCATTTCAAAAATAGGTGTCGATAGGCATTTCAGATATAGGTGTCGATAGGCATTTCAGATATAGGTGTCGATAGGTGTAATGTCTTGGTGCAGAATAATTAATAAGACTTGTTGCTGTTCCAAGAACTTTTATTGAATTGATTAATATTGAAAAACGTAAAAGTATTTTTACAAAAAGTATTTACAATTACATAATAAACAAAAAGATTATTCTACTTATATAATTAATATAATGTACAGGGGTGTACACTACATTTCTCCCCTTATAAATTTTGAATTATGTATAAACTAATCTCTCAGGAGGTTTTGTATTTCGTTTGTCGTTGCGATTCAAAATTATTATCATCAATATTTATTACTTCATTTTCATTTGCATTTACAAGTTTATTTTCATTATCGGTTTTATTTTCAGAATCCTTAACGTAAACGGGAATATCAGAAATTTTTATGTCAGATGAATTATCGGTTCTCAATTGATTGACATGTCTTTTACAAAATATATTTAAAGCAGGCATGAAAACAATGTAATTTCGAGAGCCGATTTTCTTTTTGATAAAAGCTTTAGTCCAAAATTCTTTATTTTTTTTATAATTTTTAGCTAGAACCTTTTCTCCCTCTGAAAAAGAAATATCTCTCGTGCCATTATAATATTCTTTTTGATATTCTTGTTTACGTTTTACATGAGATTCGACAGAATTATCTTTATTATTTGCATCATCTGTTGTAGGTCTAATTAAATCTAATTTAGATCTAAGCTGACGTCCAAACATTAACATAGCAGGACTCTTGCCTGTTGTCAAATGCTCAGAATTACGATAATCTAATAAAAATCGATTTATTATTGCATTATGATCTTCGTGTTTGTTTTCAAAGACTGCTTTTTTAATAGCATTTTTAACGGTACGTACGGTATTTTCAGCTGCTCCATTGGAGGCTGGATGATACGTAGCGGTAGTAATGTGCTTAACGCCATTAAATTTCAAAAAATTTTTAAATTCGACAGAACAAAATTGTGTGCCATTATCTGAACAGATTATTTCAGGAATTCCAAATCTAGCAAAAAGACTTCGCAAAACATTTATAGTCGCTGAAGACGTAATGTTACTTAAATGAAATACTTCAGGCCATTTTGTATGTGCATCAAGTACTATAAAATAATATTTGTTAAAATACGGACCCATAAAATCAATATGAAGTCGTTGGAATGGCTTTGTTGGCCAATCCCATGACTTTAAAATTGATTTTGATGGCGAATCTTGCGTTAGTAAACACGAATTACAATTTTTAACAAACATTTCGATGTCTTTTGACATATTAGGCCACCATACATAGGATCTCGCCAATGATTTAGTTTTTACTATCCCCAAATGGGATTTATGTAATTCATTTAAAACATAAGACTGAAACTTTTTTGGAATTACGACCCTATAGCCATACATAAGACAATCATTTTCTAAATTTAAATCATTTCTTATATTAAAAAATTGTTTTAATTCTTTACAATTTTCTGGCCAACCATTTTTGACATAATTCATAACTTTTATTAAAATTGGATCACTATTACTTTCTTTCTTAATATCTTCGACATTTAAAATAACATGTTCATTTTGCTCAATGTAATTTAAATAACCAAAATTTTCAAATTTAGATTTTATTTCTTCAGCGGTATTTGATTCAATAGGCAAACGGGAAAAAAAATCAGAATTGTTATTTTTAGATTTTGTATACTGAATATCAAATTGAAAACTTGACAAAATAAGTGCCCATCTTTGTAATCTACTGGTGGCCAATTGAGGGATACCTTTTTTGGAGCCCAAAATTGACACCAGTGGTCGATGATCAGTTATTAGTGTGAATCGTTTGCCATAGAGATATTGGTAGAATTTAGTAACAGCAAATATTATAGCACAGGCCTCACGATCTATCTGTGAATAATTCTTTTCACTTGGAGTCAAAGTTCTAGAGGCATAAGCTATAGGCCTATCAACGCCAGGCGAAATGTTATGACTTAATACACAGCCTAAACCGTATGATGAAGCATCACAACTCAAAGTGATCTCTTTTGCAGGATCATAATGTACTAACACTTGTAGAGACGTCATAATATTTTTAATTTTATTGTAATGAGTTTCACAGATTTTTGACCAAATCCATTTAGTATTGTTTTTTAAGAGATCATACAATGGGTGTAATAAATTTGTTGCATTTGGTATGAATTTATGGTAATAATTAATTAACCCCAAAAATGATTTTAATTCGGTAACATTTTTTGGACTGGGAGCTTTTCTGATAGCTTCAATTTTCTCTGGAGAGGTACTTAGACCTTCCGAATTTATAACGTGACCCAAATAATTTATACTATCTTGAAAAAAGTTACATTTATCGACTGCAATTTTTAAATTAAATTTTTTAAATCGTTCTAAAACAGAATTTAGTGCTTGAAGATGCAATTGTCTAGTTTTGCCTGTAATTAAAACGTCATCCAGAAAGCAACAAACACCATCTATGCCCTGCAGAACATTGTCCATTATAAATTGAAATTTAGCAGGCGCAGATGCAACTCCAAAAGGAAGTCTGTTGTACCGAAAAAGACCTTTATGCGTATTAATAGTCACTAATTCCTTTGAAGCGTTATCTAATTCCACTTGCTGATATGCGTTAGATAAGTCCAATTTAGTGAATTGTTTTCCGCCATTTAATTTACTAAAAATCTCTTCAATACGTGGTATGGGGTATTGATCTATCTCTATATGAGGGTTTATAGAAACTTTATAATCACCGCATATCCGTATTGTTCCATCTTTTTTCAAGACTGGAACAATTGGACTAGCCCACCGGCTGTAGTTAACTGCGGTCAACACTCCATTATCCACGAGTTTATCCAATTCTTTTTCTATTTTTGTTTTAATAGCAAATGGAACTGGACGAGATTTAAAAAATTTGGGTGTCACTGATTCGTCTTTTAATTTTAAATTAATTTTACCGCCATTAAATAAACCTAAATTTGGCAAAAAGACCTCTTTGTACTCATTACATAATGAATCTATGTCGGTATCAAGTGATTTATCAATTATGCTGTTAATGTTTTCAGATAGTCCAATTTTTAAAACAGACAACCAGTCCCTACCTAATAATGGAGAACTACCATTCTGAATTACATATATTCCCAGTTTATAATTTTTATTATTGTAAATTACATCGGCATCAATGACTCCAAGGGGTACGATTTTGTGACCGGTATAAGTTTTTAATTCTTTGCTGCAAGCCTTTATTATAATGTTTTTAAAATTTTCATCGTAAAATTTTTTAGAAATTGCCGTTATGCTAGAACCTGTATCTACTTCAAAACAAATTTCTGACCCATTGACAACTAACTTTTTTTTAATTGCGTCAGTATTACAATTCATATTATATAATGTTTCGCTTTTAGATTCTAAGTAATTATTTGATTTTGTTTTATCGTCTTTTTCAACTTTGGCCTTATTCCGACATACTTTAATTAAATGTCCTTTCTTACCACAAAAGCTGCAATATGAATCCCGGAATCGACATTGATCTGCTGTATGATTTGTCCATCCGCAAACCCTGCACGCTTTCGACTGGTTTTGAGCTGGCTGTCTTCTTCGTCTTCTGCTTCCTGAACGCTGAAAATTTATTTCTGTTGGTTCCGTCTTCACTTCCGTTACATCTAATTTGTAGTTCTGACTGGAAGACTCCTTGTTAGTAGCCATCTGAACTGCTTTGTTCAGTGTTAATTCTGCGGCATCCTCTTCAAAGAGACGATCCATAATTGGTCCTGGACCTATCCCCATTATAAATTTGTCACGTAAAATTATCGACAACTCATCGGTGAATCGGCAGTGACTTGCTAATCCCTGCAGTCTTGCTAGCCAATTTGAAATTGACTCATTTTTATCTTTGACGGCATTATAAAATTTATATCTCGCCGCAAAAACTGCTGTTGCGGGACGAAAATGTTTATCAAAATGTTTTATAAGGTCGTCGAAAGAAACATCTTCTGGTACTCTTGGAATGCACAGACTGTGAATTAATTGATAAGCTTCCTCATTACAAATATTTAACAATATAGAGCGTTTCTTCCCTCTGTCAGTAATGTTGTTTGCTTCAAAATAATTTTTCAGTCTTGCGCTGTAGATAGTCCAGTTACACGTTCTCGGATTAAATTCCCGTAAATGGCCAAAACTTGCCACATTAGTATCCGTTGACTGCGGAGGAATCGCTGGATCAGGCATTTCCTTAATAGTAAATTTTATTTAACTCGTCGCCACTGTAATGTCTTGGTGCAGAATAATTAATAAGACTTGTTGCTGTTCCAAGAACTTTTATTGAATTGATTAATATTGAAAAACGTAAAAGTATTTTTACAAAAAGTATTTACAATTACATAATAAACAAAAAGATTATTCTACTTATATAATTAATATAATGTACAGGGGTGTACACTACAATAGGCATTTCAGATATAGGTGTCGATAGGCATTTCAGATGTAGGTGTCGATAGGCATTTCAGATATAGGTGTCGATAGGCATTTCAGATATAGGTGTCGATAGGCATTTCAGATATAGGTGTCGATAGGCATTTCAGATATAGGTGCCGATAGGCATTTCAGATATAGTTGCCGATTGGCATTTTAAAAATAGGTGCCGATAGGCATTTCAGATATAGAAGCCGATAGGCATTTCAAATATAGGTGCCGATAGGCATTCCAGATATGGTTGCCGATAGGCATTTCAAATATAGGTGCTGATAGGGTATTTCAGATGTAGTTTCCGATAGGCATTTCAAAAATAGATGTCGATAGGCATTTCAGATATAGGTGTCGATAGGCATTTCAGATATAGGTGTCGATAAGCATTTCAGATATAGGTGGCGATAGGCATTTCAGATATAGGTGTCGATAGGCATTTCAGATATAGGTGTCGATAGGCATTTCAGATATAGGTGTCGATATGCATTTCAGATATAGGTGTCGATAGGCATTTCAGATATAGGTGTCGATAGGCATTTCAGATATAGGTGCCGATAGGCATTTCAGATATAGTTGCCGATTGGCATTTTAAAAATAGGTGCCGATAGGCAATTCAGATATAGAAGCCGATAGGCATTTCAATTATAGGTGCCGATAGGCATTCCAGATATAGGTGCCGATAGGCATTTCAAATATAGGTGCTGATAGGCATTTCAGATGTAGTTTCCGATAGGCATTTCAAAAATAGGTGTCGATAGGCATTTCAGATATAGGTGTCGATAGGCATTTCAGATATAGGTGTCGATAGGCATTTCAGATATAGGTGTCGATTGGCATTTCAGATATAGGTGTCGATAGGCATTTCAGATATAGGTGTCGATAGGCATTTCGGATATAGGTGTCGATAGGCATTTCAGATATAGGTGTCGATAGGCATTTCAGATATAGGTGCCGATAGGCATTTCAGATATAGTTGCCGATTGGCATTTTAAAAATAGGTGCCGATAGGCATTTCAGATATAGAAGCCGACAGGCATTTCAAATATAGGTGCCGATAGGCATTCCAGATATGGTTGCCGATAGGCATTTCAAATATAGGTGCTGATAGGCATTTCAGATGTAGTTTCCGATAGGCATTTCAAAAATAGGTGTCAATAGGCATTTCAGATATAGGTGTCGATAGGCATTTCAGATATAGGTGTCGATAGGCATTTCAGATATAGGTGTCGATAGGCATTTCAGATATAGGTGTCGATAGGCATTTCAGATATAGGTGTCGATAGGCATTTCAGATATAGGTGTCGATAGGCATTTCAGATATAGGTGTCGATAGGCATTTCAGATATAGGTGTCGATAGGCATTTCAGATATAAGTGTCGATAGGCATTTCAGATATAGGTGTCGATAGGCATTTCAGATATAGGTGTCGATAGGCATTTCAGATATAGGTGTCGATAGGCATTTCAGATATAGGTGTCGATAGGCATTTCAGATATAGGTGTCGATAGGCATTTCAGATATAGTTGCCGATTGGCATTTTAAAAATAGGTGCCGATAGGCATTTCAGATATAGAAGCCGATAGGCATTTCAAATATAGGTGCCGATAGGCATTCCAGATATGGTTGCCGATAGGCATTTCAAATATAGGTGCCGATAGGCATTCCAGATATGGTTGCCGATAGGCATTTCAAATATAGGTGCTGATAGGCATTTCAGATGTAGTTTACAATAGGCATTTCAAAAATAGGTGTCGATAGGCATTTCAGATATAGGTGTCGATAGGCATTTCAGATATAGGTGTCGATAGGCATTTCAGATATAGGTGTCGATAGGCATTTCAGATATAGGTGTCGATAGGCATTTCAGATATAGGTGTCGATAGGCATTTCAGATATAGGTGTCGATAGGCATTTCAGATATAGGTGTGGATAGGCATTTCAGATATAGGTGTCGATAGGCATTTCAGATATATGTGCCGATAGGCATTTCAGATATAGTTGCCGATTGGCATTTTAAAAATAGGTGCCGATAGGCATTTCAGATATAGAAGCCGATAGGCATTTCAAATATAGGTGCCGATAGGCATTCCAGATATGGTTGCCGATAGGCATTTCAAATATAGGTGCTGATAGGCATTTCAGATGTAATTTCCGATAGGCATTTCAAAAATAGGTGTCGATAGGCATTTCAAATATAGGTGTCGATAGGCATTTCAGATATAGGTGTCGATAGGCATTTCAGATAAAGGTGTCGATAGGCATTTCAGATATAGGTGTCGATAGGCATTTCAGATATAGGTGTCGATAGGCATTTTAGATATAGGTGTCGATAGGCATTTCAGATATAGGTGTCGATAGGCATTTCAGATATAGGTGCCGATAGGCATTTCAGATATAGTTGCCGATTGGCATTTTAAAAATAGGTGCCGATAGGCATTTCAGATATAGAAGCCGATAGGCATTTCAATTATAGGTGCCGATAGGCATTCCAGATATGGTTGCCGATAGGCATTTCAAATATAGGTGCTGATAGGCATTTCAGATGTAATTTCCGATAGGCATTTCAAAAATAGGTGTCGATAGATATTTCAAATATAGGTGTCGATAGGCATTTCAGATATAGGTGTCGATAGGCATTTCAGATAAAGGTGTCGATAGGCATTTCAGATATAGGTGTCGATAGGCATTTCAGATATAGGTGTCGATAGGCATTTCAGATATAGGTGTCGATAGGCATTTCAGATATAGGTGTCGATAGGCATTTCAGATATAGGTGCCGATAGGCATTTCAGATATAGTTGCCGATTGGCATTTTAAAAATAGGTGCCGATAGGCATTTCAGATATAGAAGCCGATAGGCATTTCAATTATAGGTGCCGATAGGCATTCCAGATATGGTTGCCGATAGGCATTTCAAATATAGGTGCTGATAGGCATTTCAGATGTAGTTTCCGATAGGCATTTCAAAAATAGGTGTCGATAGGCATTTCAGATATAGGTGTCGATAGGCATTTCAGATATTGGTGTCGATAGGCATTTCAGATATAGGTGTCGATAGGCATTTCAGATATAGGTGCCGATAGGCATTTCAGATATAGTTGCCGATTGGCATTTTAAAAATAGGTGCCGATAGGCATTTCAGATATAGAAGCCGATAGGCATTTCAAATATAGGTGCCGATAGGTATTCCAGATATGGTTGCCGATAGGCATTTCAAATATAGGTGCTGATAGGCATTTCAGATGTAGTTTCCGATAGGCATTTCAAAAATAGGTGTCGATAGGCATTTCAGATATAGGTGTCGATAGGCATTTCAGATATAGGTGTCGATAGGCATTTCAGATATAGGTGTCGATAGGCATTTCAGATATAGGTGTCGATAGGCATTTCAGATATAGGTGTCGATAGGCATTTCAGATATAGGTGTCGATAGGCATTTCAGATATAGGTGTCGATAGGCATTTCAGATATAGGTGCCGATAGGCATTTCAGATATAGTTGCCGATTGGCATTTTAAAAATAGGTGCCGATAGGCATTTCAGATATAGAAGCCGATAGGCATTTCAAATATAGGTGCCGATAGGCATTCCAGATATGGTTGCCGATAGGCATTTCAAATATAGGTGCTGATAGGCATTTCAGATGTAGTTTCCGATAGGCATTTCAAAAATAGGTGTCGATAGGCATTTCAGATATAGGTGTCGATAGGCATTTCAGATATAGGTGTCGATAGGCATTTCAGATATAGGTGTCGATAGGCATTTCAGATATAGGTGTCGATAGGCATTTCAGATATAGGTGTCGATAGGCATTTCAGATATAGGTGTCGATAGGCATTTCAGATATAGGTGCCGATAGGCATTTCAGATATAGTTGCCGATTGGCATTTTAAAAATAGGTGCCGATAGGCATTCCAGATATGGTTGCCGATAGGCATTTCAAATATAGGTGCTGATAGGCATTTCAGATGTAGTTTCCGTAAGGCATTTCAAAAATAGGTGTCGATAGGCATTTCAGATATAGGTGTCGATAGGCATTTCAGATATAGGTGTCGATAGGCATTTCAGATATAGGTGTCGATAGGCATTTCAGATATAGGATATAGGCATTTCAAATGTAGGTGCTGATAGGTATTTCAGATGTAGTTTCCGATAGGCATTTCAAAAATTGGCGCCGATAGGCATTTCAGATATAGGTGCCGATAGGCATTTCAGATATAGTTGCCGATTAGCACATTAAAAATAGGTGCCGATAGGCATTTCAGATATAGAAGCCGATAGGTATTTCAAATATAGGTGTCGATAGGCATTTCAGATATGGTTGCCGATAGGCATTTCAAATATTGGTGCTGATAGGCATTTCAGATGTAGTTTCCGATAGGCATTTCAAAAATAGGTGCCGATAGGCATTTCAGATATAGGTGCCGATAGGCATTTCAGATATAGTTGCCGATTGGCATTTTTAAAATAGGTGCCGATAGGGATTTCAGATATAGAAGCCGATAGGCATTTCAAATATAGGTGCCGATAGGCATTCCAGATATGGTTGCCGATAGGCATTTTAAATATAGGTGCTGATAGGCATTTCAGATGTAGTTTTCGATAGGGTTTTCAAAAATAGGCGCCGATAGGCATTTCAGATATAGGTGCCGAAAGGCATTTCAGATATAGTAGCCGATTGGCATTTTAAAAATAGGTGCCGATAGGCATTTCAGATATAGAAGCCGATAGGCATTTCAAATATAGGTGCTGATAGGCATTCCAGATATGGTTGCCGATAGGCATTTCAAATATAGGTGCTGATAGGCATTTCAGATGTAGTTTCCTGATAGGCATTTCAAAAATAGGTGCCGATAGGCATTTCAGATATAGGTACCGATAGGCATTTCTGATATAGTTGCCGATTGGCATTTTAAAAGTAGATGCCGATAGGCATTTCAGATATAGAAGCCGATAGGCATTTCAAATATAGGTGCCGATAAGCATTCCAGATATGGTTGCCGATAGGCATTTCAAATATAGGTGCTGATAGGCATTTTAGATGTATTTTCCGATAGGCATTTCAAAAATTGGTGCCGATAGGCATTTCAGATATAGGTGCCGATAGGCATTTCAGATATAGTTGCCGATTAGCATTTTAAAAATAGGTGCCGATAGGCATTTCAGATATAGAAGCCGATAGGTATTTCAAATATAGGTGTCAATAGGCATTTCAGATATGGTTGCCGATAGACATTTCAAATATAGGTGCTGATAGGCTTTTCAGATGTAGTTTCCGATAGGCATTTCAAAAATAGGTGCCGATAAGCATTTCAGATATAAGTGCCGATAGGCATTTCAGATATAGTTGCCGATTGGCATTTTGAATTAGGTGCCGATAGGCATTTTAGATGTAGTTTCCGATAGGCATTTCAAAAATAGGTGCCGATAGGCATTTCAGATATAGGTGCCGATAGGCATATATTAGATATATTTGCCGATAGGCATTTAAAATATAGGTGCCGATAGGCATTACAAATATAGGTGTCGATAGGCATTTCAGATATAAATGCCGAAAGGCATTTCAGATATAGGTGCCGATAGGCATTTGTGATGTGGTTGCCGATAGGCATTTCAAATATAAGTGCTGATAAGCATTTCAGATGTAGTTTCCGATAGGCATTTCAAAAATAGGTGCCGATAGGCATTTTTAGATATAGGTGCCGATAGGCATTTCAGATATAGTTGCCGATTGGCATTTTAAAAGTAGGTGCCGATAGGCATTTCAGATATAGAAGCCGATAGGCATTTCAAATATAGGTGCCGATAAGCATTCCAGATATGGTTGCCGATAGGCATTTCAAATATAGGTGCTGATAGGCATTTCAGATGTAGTTTCCGATAGGCATTTCAAAAATTGGTGCCGATAGGCATTTCAGATATAGGTGCCGATAGGCATTTCAGATATAGTTGCCGATTGGCATTTTAAAAATAGGTGCCGATAGGCATTTCAGATATAGAAGCCGATAGGTATTTCAAATATAGGTGTCGATAGGCATTTCAGATATGGTTGCCGATAGGCATTTCAATTATAGGTGCTGATAGGCATTTCAGATGTAGTTTCCGATAGGCATTTCAAAAATAGGTGCCGATAGGCATTTCAGATATAGGTGCCGATAGGCATTTCAGATATAGTTGCCGATGGCATTATAAAAATTAGTGCCGATAGGCATTTTAGATGTAGTTTCGGATAGGCATTTCAAAAATAGGTGCCGATAGGCATTTCAGATATAGGTGCCGATAGGCATATCAGATATAGTTGCCGATAGGCATTTAAAATATAGGTGCCGATAGGCATTTCAAATATAGGTGTCGATAGGCATTTCAGATATAAATGCCGAAAGGCATTTCAGATATAGGTGCCGATAGGCATTTCTGATGTGGTTGCCGATAGGCATTTTAAATATAGGTGCTGTTAGGCATTTCAGATGTAGTTTCCGAGAGGCATTCCAAAAATAGGTGCCGATAGGCATTTCAGATATAGGTGCCGATAGGCATTTCAGATATAGTTGCCGATTGGCATTTTAAAAATAGGTGCCGATATGCATTTCAGATATAGAAGCCGATAGGCATTTCAAATATAGGTGCCGATAGGCATTCCAAATATGGTTGCCGATAGGCATTTCAAATATAGGTGCTGATAGGCATTTCAGATGTAGTTTCCGATAGGCATTTCAAAAATTGGTGCCGATAGGCATTTCAGATATAGGTGCCGATAGGCATTTCAGATATAGTTGCCGATTTGCACATTAAAAATAGGTGCCGATAGGCATTTCAGATATAGAAGCCGATAGGTATTTCAAATATAGGTGTCGATAGGCATTTCAGATATGGTTGCCGATAGACATTTCAAATATAGGTGCTGATAGGCATTTCAGATGTAGTTTCCGATAGGCATTTCAAAAATAGGTGCCGATAAGCATTTCAGATATAGGTGACGATAGGCATTTTAGATGTAGTTTCCGATAGGCATTTCAAAAATAGGTGCCGATAGGCATTTCAGATATAGGTGCCGATAGGCATATCAGATATAGTTGCCGATAGGCATTTAAAATATAGATGCCGATAGGCATTACAAATATAGGTGTCGATAGGAATTTCAGATATAAATGCCGAAAGGCATTTCAGATATAGGTGCCGATAGGCATTTGTGATGTGGTTGCCGATATGCATTTCAAATATAGGTGCTGATAAGCATTTCAGATGTAGTTTCCGATAGGCATTTCAAAAATAGGTGCCGATAGGCATTTCAGATATAGGTGCCGATAGGCATTTCTGATATAGATGCCGATTGGCATTTTAAAAATAGGTGCCGATAGGCATTTCAGATATAGAAGCCGAAAGGCATTTCAAATATAGGTGCCGATAGGCATTCCAGATATGGTTGCCGATAGGCATTTCAAATATAGGTGCTGATAGGCATTTCAGATGTAGTTTCCGATAGGCATTTCAAAAATTGGTGCCGATAGGCATTTCAGATATAGTTGCCGATTGGCATTTTAAAAATAGGTGCCGATAGGCATTTCAGATATAGAAGCCGATAGGTATTTCAAATATAGGTGTCAATAGGCATTTCAGATATGGTTGCCGATAGGCATTTCAAATATAGGTGCTGATAGGCATTTCAGATGTAGTTTCCGATAGGCATTTCAAAAATAAGTGCCGATAGGCATTTCAGATATAGGTGCCGATAGGCATTCCAGATATGGTTGCCTATAGGCATTTCAAATATAGGTGCTGATAGGCATTTCAGATGTAGTTTCCGATAGGCATTTCAAAAATTGGTGCCGATAGGCATTTAAGATATAGGTGCCGATAGGCATTTCAGATATAGTTGCCGATTGGCATTTTAAAAATAGGTGCCGATAGGCATTTCAGATATCGAAGCCGATAGGTATTTCAAATATAGGTGTCGATAGGCATTTCAGATATGGTTGCCGATAGGCATTTCAAATATAGGTGCTGATAGGCATTTCAGATGTAGTTTCCGATATGCATTTCAAAAATAGGTGCCGATAGGCATTTCAGATATAGGTGCCGATAGGCATTTCAGATATAGTTTCCGATTGGCATTTTAAAAATAGGTGCCGATAGGCATTTTAGATGTAGTTTCCGATAGGCATTTCAAAAATAGGTGCCGATAGGCATTTCAGATATAGGTGCCGATAGGCATATCAGATATAGTTGCCGATAGGCATTTAAAATATAGGTACCGTTAGGCATTACAAATATAGGTGTCGATAGGCATTTCAGATATAAATGCCGAAAGGCATTTCAGATGTAGGTGCCGATAGGCATTTGTGATGTGGTTGCCGATAGGCATTTCAAATATAGGTGCTGATAAGCATTTCAGATGTAGTTTCCGATAGGCATTTCAAAAATAGGTGCCGATAGGCATTTCAGATATAGGTGCCGATAGGCATTTCAGATATAGAAGCCGATAGGCATTTCAAATATAGGTGCCGATAGGCATTCCAGATTTGGTTGACGATAGGCATTTCAAATATAAGTGCTGATAGGCATTTCAGATGTAGTTTCCGATAGGCATTTCAAAAATAGGTACCGATAGGCATTTCAGATATAGGTGCCGATAGGCATTTCAGATATAGTTGCCAATTGGCAATTTTAAAATAGGTGCCGATAGGCTTTTCAGATATAGAAGCCGATAGGTATTTCAAATATATTTGTCGATAGGCATATCAGATATGGTTGCCGAGAGGCATTTCAAATATTGGTGCTGATAGGCATTTCAGATGTAGTTTCCGATAGGCATTTCAAAAATAGGTGCCGATAGGCATTTCAGATATAGGTGCCGATAGGCATTACAGATATAGTTGCCGATTGGCATTTTAAAAATAGGTGCCGATTGGCATTTCAGATATAGAAGCCGATAGGCATTTCAAATATAGGTGCCGATAGGCATTCCAGATATGGTTGCCGATAGGCATTTCAAATATAGGTGCTGATAGGCATTTCAGATGTAGTTTCCGACAGGCATTTCAAAAATAGGTGCCGATAGGCATTTCAGATATAGGTGCCGATAGGCATTTCAGATATAGTTGGCGATTGGCATTTTAAAAATAGGTGTCGATAGGCATTTCAGAAATGGTTGCCGATAGGCATTTCAAATATAGGTGCTGATAGGCATTTCAGATGTAGTTTCCGATAGGCATTTCAAAAATAGGTGCCGATAGGCATTTCAGATATAGTTGCCGATTGGCATTTTAAAAATAGGTGCCGATAGGCATTTCAGATATAGAAGCCGATAGGCATTTCAAATATAGGTGCCGATAGGCATTCCAGATATGGTTGCCGATAGGCATTTCAAATATAGGTGCTGATAGGCATTTCAGATGTAGTTTCCGATAGGCATTTCAAAAATAGGTGTCGATAGGCATTTCAGATATAGGTGTCGATAGGCATTTCAGATATAGGTGTCGATAGGCATTTCAGATATAGGTGTCGATAGGCATTTCAGATATAGGTGGCGATAGGCATTTCAGATATAGGTGTCGATAGGCATTTCAGATATAGGTGTCGATAGGCATTTCAGATATAGGTGTCGATAGGCATTTCAGATATAGGTGTCGATAGGCATTTCAAATATAGGTGCCGATAGGCATTTCAGATATAGTTGCCGATTGGCATTTTAAAAATAGGTGCCGATAGGCATTTCAGATATAGAAGCCGATAGGCATTTCAAATATAGGTGCCAATAGGCATTCCAGATATGGTTGCCGATAGGCATTTCAAATATAGGTGCTGATAGGCATTTCAGATGTAGTTTCCGATAGGCATTTCAAAAATAGGTGTCGATAGGCATTTCAGATATAGGTGTCGATAGGCATTTCAGATATAGGTGTCGATAGGCATTTCAGATATAGGTGTCGATAGGCATTTCAGATATAGGTGTCGATAGGCATTTCAGATATAGGTGTCGATAGGCATTTCAGATATAGGTGTCGATAGGCATTTCAGATATAGGTGTCGATAGGCATTTCAGATATAGGTGTCGATAGGCATTTCTGATATAGGTGCCGATAGGCATTTCAGATATAGTTGCCGATTGGCATTTTAAAAATAGGTGCCGATAGGCATTTCAGATATAGAAGCCGATAGGCATTTCAAATATAGGTGCTGATAGGCATTTCAGATGTAGTTTCCGTAAGGCATTTCAAAAATAGGTGTCGATAGGCATTTCAGATATAGGTGTCGATAGGCATTTCAGATATAGGTGTCGATAGGCATTTCAGATATAGGTGTCGATAGGCATTTCAGATATAGGATATAGGCATTTCAAATGTAGGTGCTGATAGGTATTTCAGATGTAGTTTCCGATAGGCATTTCAAAAATTGGCGCCGATAGGCATTTCAGATATAGGTGCCGATAGGCATTTCAGATATAGTTGCCGATTAGCACATTAAAAATAGGTGCCGATAGGCATTTCAGATATAGAAGCCGATAGGTATTTCAAATATAGGTGTCGATAGGCATTTCAGATATGGTTGCCGATAGGCATTTCAAATATTGGTGCTGATAGGCATTCAGATGTAGTTTCCGATAGGCATTTCAAAAATAGGTGCCGATAGGCATTTCAGATATAGGTGCCGATAGGCATTTCAGATATAGTTGCCGATTGGCATTTTTAAAATAGGTGCCGATAGGGATTTCAGATATAGAAGCCGATAGGCATTTCAAATATAGGTGCCGATAGGCATTCCAGATATGGTTGCAGATAGGCATTTCAAATATAGGTGCTGATAGGCATTTCAGATGTAGTTTTCGATAGGGTTTTCAAAAATAGGCGCCGATAGGCATTTCAGATATAGGTGCCGAAAGGCATTTCAGATATAGTAGCCGATTGGCATTTTAAAAATAGGTGCCGATAGGCATTTCAGATATAGAAGCCGATAGGCATTTCAAATATAGGTGCCGATAGGCATTCCAGATATGGTTGCCGATAGGCATTTCAAATATAGGTGCTGATAGGCATTTCAGATGTAGTTTCCTGATAGGCATTTCAAAAATAGGTGCCGATAGGCATTTCAGATATAGGTACCGATAGGCATTTCAGATATAGTTGCCGATTGGCATTTTAAAAGTAGATGCCGATAGGCATTTCAGATATAGAAGCCGATAGGCATTTCAAATATAGGTGCCGATAATCATTCCAGATATGGTTGCCGATAGGCATTTCAAATATAGGTGCTGATAGGCTTTTCAGATGTAGTTTCCGATAGGCATTTCAAAAATAGGTGCCGATAAGCATTTCAGATATAAGTGCCGATAGGCATTTCAGATATAGTTGCCGATTGGCATTTTGAAATAGGTGCCGATAGGCATTTTAGATGTGGTTTCCGATAGGCATTTCAAAAATAGGTGCCGATAGGCATTTCAGATATAGGTGCCGATAGGCATATCAGATATATTTGCCGATAGGCATTTAAAATATAGGTGCCGATAGGCATTACAAATATAGGTGTCGATAGGCATTTCAGATATAAATGCCGAAAGGCATTTCAGATATAGGTGCCGATAGGCATTTTAATGTGGTTGCCGATAGGCATTTCAAATATAGGTGCTGATAAGCATTTCAGATGTAGTTTCCGATAGGCATTTCAAAAATAGGTGCCGATAGGCATTTCAGATATAGGTGCCGATAGGCATTTCAGATATAGTTGCCGATTGGCATTTTAAAAGTAGGTGCCGATAGGCATTTCAGATATAGAAGCCGATAGGCATTTCAAATATAGGTGCCGATAAGCATTCCAGATATGGTTGCCGATAGGCATTTCAAATATAGGTGCTGATAGGCATTTCAGATGTAGTTTCCGATAGGCATTTCAAAAATTGGTGCCGATAGGCATTTCAGATATAGGTGCCGATAGGCATTTCAGATATAGTTGCCGATTGGCATTTTAAAAATAGATGCCGATAGGCATTTCAGATATAGAAGCCGATAGGTATTTCAAATATAGGTGTCGATAGGCATTTCAGATATGGTTGCCGATAGGCATTTCAATTATAGGTGCTGATAGGCATTTCAGATGTAGTTTCCGATAGGCATTTCAAAAATAGGTGCCGATAGGCATTTCAGATATAGGTGCCGATAGGCATTTCAGATATAGTTGCCGATTGGCATTTTAAAAATAGGTGCCGATAGGCATTTTAGATGTAGTTTCGGATAGACATTTCAAAAATAGGTGCCGATAGGCATTTCAGATATAGGTGCCGATAGGCATATCAGATATAGTTGCCGATAGGCATTTAAAATATAGGTGCCGATAGGCATTTCAAATATAGGTGTCGATAGGCATTTCAGATATAAATGCCGAAAGGCATTTCAGATATAGGTGCCGATAGGCATTTCTGATGTGGTTGCCGATAGGCATTTCAAATATAGGTGCTGTTAGGCATTTCAGATGTAGTTTCCGATAGGCATTTCAAAAATAGGTGCCGATAGGCATTTCAGATATAGGTGCCGATAGGCATTTCAGATATAGTTGCCGATTGGCATTTTAAAAATAGGTGCCGATATGCATTTCAGATATAGAAGCCGATAGGCATTTCAAATATAGGTGCCGATAGGCATTCCAAATATGGTTGCCGATAGGCATTTCAAATATAGGTGCTGATAGGCATTTCAGATGTAGTTTCCGATAGGCATTTCAAAAATTGGTGCCGATAGGCATTTCAGATATAGGTGCCGATAGGCATTTCAGATATAGTTGCCGATTTGCACATTAAAAATAGGTGCCGATAGGCATTTCAGATATAGAAGCCGATAGGTATTTCAAATATAGGTGTCGATAGGCATTTCAGATATGGTTGCCGATAGACATTTCAAATATAGGTGCTGATAGGCATTTCAGATGTAGTTTCCGATAGGCATTTCAAAAATAGGTGCCGATAAGCATTTCAGATATAGGTGCCGATAGGCATTTTAGATGTAGTTTCCGATAGGCATTTCAAAAATAGGTGCCGATAGGCATTTCAGATATAGGTGCCGATAGGCATATCAGATATAGTTGCCGATAGGCATTTAAAATATAGATGCCGATAGGCATTACAAATATAGGTGTCGATAGGAATTTCAGATATAAATGCCGAAAGGCATTTCAGATATAGGTGCCAATAGGCATTTGTGATGTGGTTGCCGATAGGCATTTCAAATATAGGTGCTGATAAGCATTTCAGATGTAGTTTCCGATAGGCATTTCAAAAATAGGTGCCGATAGGCATTTCAGATATAGGTGCCGATAGGCATTTCTGATATAGATGCCGATTGGCATTTTAAAAATAGGTGCCGATAGGCATTTCAGATATAGAAGCCGAAAGGCATTTCAAATATAGGTGCCGATAGGCATTCCAGATATGGTTGCCGATAGGCATTTCAAATATAGGTGCTGATAGGCATTTCAGATGTAGTTTCCGATAGGCATTTCAAAAATTGGTGCCGATAGGCATTTCAGATATAGGTGCCGATAGGCATTTCAGATATAGTTGCCGATTGGCATTTTAAAAATAGGTGCCGATAGGCATTTCAGATATAGAAGCCGATAGGTATTTCAAATATAGGTGTCAATAGGCATTTCAGATATGGTTGCCGATAAACATTTCAAATATAGGTGCTGATAGGCATTTCAGATGTAGTTTCCGATAGGCATTTCAAAAATAAGTGCCGATAGGCATTTCAGATATAGGTGCCGATAGGCATTCCAGATATGGTTGCCTATAGGCATTTCAAATATAGGTGCAGATAGGCATTTCAGATGTAGTTTCCGATAGGCATTTCAAAAATTGGTGCCGATAGGCATTTAAGATATAGGTGCCGATAGGCATTTCAGATATAGTTGCCGATTGGCATTTTAAAAATAGGTGCCGATAGGCATTTCAGATATCGAAGCCGATAGGTATTTCAAATATAGGTGTCGATAGGCATTTCAGATATGGTTGCCGATAGGCATTTCAAATATAGGTGCTGATAGGCATTTCAGATGTAGTTTCCGATATGCATTTCAAAAATAGGTGCCGACAGGCATTTCAGATATAGGTGCCGATAGGCATTTCAGATATAGTTTCCGATTGGCATTTTAAAAATAGGTGCCGATAGGCATTTTAGATGTAGTTTTCGATAGGCATTTCAAAAATAGGTGCCGATAGGCATTTCAGATATAGGTGCCGATAGGCATTCCAGATATGGTTGCCGATAGGCATTTCAAATATAGGTGCTAATAGGCATTTCAGATGTAGTTTCCGACAGGCATTTCAAAAATAGGTGCCGATAGGCATTTCAGATATAGGTGCCGATAGGCATTTCAGATATAGTTGGCGATTGGCATTTTAAAAATAGGTGCCGATAGGCATTTCAGATATAGAAGCCGATAGGTATTTCAAATATAGGTGTCGATAGGCATTTCAGAAATGGTTGCCGATAGGCATTTCAAATATAGGTGCTGATAGGCATTTCAGATGTAGTTTCCGATAGGCATTTCAAAAATAGGTGCCGATAGGCATTTCAGATATAGTTGCCGATTGGCATTTTAAAAATAGGTGCCGATAGGCATTTCAGATATAGAAGCCGATAGGCATTTCAAATATAGGTGCCGATAGGCATTCCAGATATGGTTGCCGATAGGCATTTCAAATATAGGTGCTGATAGGCATTTCAGATGTAGTTTCCGATAGGCATTTCAAAAATAGGTGTCTATAGGCATTTCAGATATAGGTGTCGATAGGCATTTCAGATATAGGTGTCGATAGGCATTTCAGATATAGGTGTCGATAGGCATTTCAGATATAGGTGGCGATAGGCATTTCAGATATAGGTGGCGATAGGCATTTCAGATATAGGTGTCGATAGGCATTTCAGATATAGGTGTCGATAGGCATTTCAGATATAGGTGTCGATAGGCATTTCAGATATAGGTGTCGATAGGCATTTCAGATATAGGTGCCGATAGGCATTTCAGATATAGTTGCCGATTGGCATTTTAAAAATAGGTGCCGATAGGCATTTCAGATATAGAAGCCGATAGGCATTTCAAATATAGGTGCCAATAGGCATTCCAGATATGGTTGCCGATAGGCATTTCAAATATAGGTGCTGATAGGCATTTCAGATGTAGTTTCCGATAGGCATTTCAAAAATAGGTGTCGATAGGCATTTCAGATATAGGTGTCGATAGGCATTTCAGATATAGGTGTCGATAGGCATTTCAGATATAGGTGTCGATAGGCATTTCAGATATAGGTGTCGATAGGCATTTCAGATATAGGTGTCGATAGGCATTTCAGATATAGGTGTCGATAGGCATTTCAGATATAGGTGTCGATAGGCATTTCTGATATAGGTGCCGATAGGCATTTCAGATATAGTTGCCGATTGGCATTTCAGATATAGGTGCCGATAGGCATTTCAGATATAGTTGCCGACTGGCATTTTAAAAATAGGTGCCGATAGGCATTTCAGATATAGAAGCCGATAGGCATTTCAAATATAGGTGCCGATAGGCATTCCAGATATGGTTGCCGATAGGCATTTCAAATATAGGTGCTGATAGGCATTTCAGATGTAGTTTCCGATAGGCATTTCAAAAATAGGTGTCGATAGGCATTTCAGATATAGGTGTCGATAGGCATTTCAGATATAGGTGTCGATAGGCATTTCAGATATAGGTGTCGATAGGCATTTCAGATATAGGTGTCGATAGGCATTTCAGATATAGGTGTCGATAGGCATTTCAGATATAGGTGTCGATAGGCATTTCAGATATAGGTGTCGATAGGCATTTCAGATATAGGTGCCGATAGGCATTTCAGATATAGTTGCCGATTGGCATTTTAAAAATAGGTGCCGATAGGCATTTCAGATATAGAAGCCGATAGGCATTTCAAATATAGGTGCCGATAGGCATTCCAGATATGGTTGCCGATAGGCATTTCAAATATAGGTGCTGATAGGCATTTCAGATATAGGTGTCGATAGACATTTCAGATATAGGTGTCGATAGGCATTTCAGATATAGGTGTCGATAGGCATTTCAGATATAGGTGTCGATAGGCATTTCAGATATAGGTGTCGATAGGCATTTCAGATATAGGTGTCGATAGGCATTTCAGATATAGGTGCCGATAGGCATTTCAGATATAGTTGCCGATTGGAATTTAAAAATAGGTTCCGATAGGCATTTCAGATATAGTTGCCGATTGGCATTTCAGATATAGGTGCCGATAGGCATTTCAGATATAGTTGCCGATTGGCATTTTAAAAATAGGTGCCGATAGGCATTTCAGATATAGAAGCCGATAGGCATTTCAAATATAGGTGCCGATAGGCATTCCAGATATGGTTGCCGATAGGCATTTCAAATATATGTGCTGATAGGCATTTCTGATGTAGTTTCCGATAGGCATTTCAAAAATAGGTGTCGATAGGCATTTCAGATATAGGTGTCGATAGGCATTTCAGATATAGGTGTCGATAGGCATTTCAAATATAGGTGCCGTTAGGCATTTCAAATATAGGTGTCGATAGGCATTTTAGATATAGGTGTCGATAGGCATTTCAGATATAGGTGTCGATAGGCATTTCAGATATAGGTGTCAATAGGCATTTCAGATATAGGTGCCGCTAGGCATTTCAGATATAGTTGCCGTTTGGCATTTTAAAAATATGTGCCGATAGGCATTTCAGATATAGAAGCCGATAGGCATATCAAATATAGGTGCCGATAGGCATTCCAGATATGGTTGCCGATAGGCATTTCAAATATAGGTGCTGATAGGCATTTCAGATGTAGTTTCCGATAGGCATTTCAAAAATAGGTGTCGATAGGCATTTCAGATATAGGTGTCGATAGGCATTTCAGATATAGGTGTCGATAGGAATTTCAGATATAGGTGTCGATAGGCATTTCAGATATAGGTGTCGATAGGCATTTCAGATATAGGTGTCGATAGGCATTTCAGATATAGGTGTCGATAGGCATTTCAGATATAGGTGTCGATAGGCATTTCAGATATAGGTGCCGATAGGCATTTCAGATATAGTTGCCGATTGGCATTTTAAAAATAGGTGCAGATAGGCATTTCAGATATAGAAGCCGATAGGCGTTTCAAATATAGGTGCCGATAGGCATTCCAGATATGGTTGCCGATAGGCATTTCAAATATAGGTGCTGATAGGCATTTCAGATGTAGTTTCCGATAGGCATTTCAAAAATAGGTGTCGATAGGCATTTCAGATATAGGTGTCGATAGGCATTTCAGATATAGGTGTCGATAGGCATTTCAGATATAGGTGTCGATAGGCATTTCAGATATAGGTGTCGATAGGCATTTCAGATATAGGTGTCGATAGGCATTTGAGATATAGGTGTCGATAGGCATTTCAGATATAGGTGTCGATAGGCATTTCAGATATAGGTGTCGATAGGCATTTCAGATATAGGTGTCGATAGTCATTTCAGATATAGGTGCCGATAGGCATTTCAGATATAGTTGCCGATAGGCATTTCAGATATAGGTGCCGATAGGCATATCAGATATGGTTGCCGATAGGCATTTAAAATATAGGTGCCGATAGGCATTTCAAATATAGGTGTGGATAGGCATTTCAGATATAAATGCCGAAAGGCATTTCAGATATAGGTGCCGATAGGCATTTCTGAGTGGTTGCCGATAGGCATTTCAAATATAGGTGCTGATAGGCATTTCAGATGTAGTTTTCGATAGGCATTTCAAAAATAGGTGCCGATAGGCATTTCAGATATAGGTGCCGATAGGCATTTCAGATATAGTTGACGATTGGCATTTTTAAAATAGGTGTAGATAGGCATTTCAGATATAGAAGCCGATAGGCATTTCAAATATAGGTGCCGATCGGCATTCCAGATATGGTTGCCGATAGGCATTTCAAACATAGGTGCTGATAGGCATTTCAGATGTAGTTTCCGATAGGCATTTGAAAAATAGTTGCCGATAGGCATTTCAGATATAGGTGCCGATAGGCATTTCAGATATAGTTGCCGATTGGCATTTTAAAAAAAGGTGCCGATAGGCATTTCAGATATAGAAGCCGATAGGCATTTCAAATATAGGTGCCGATCGGCATTCCAGATATGGTTGCCGATAGGCATTTCAAATATAGGTGCTGATAGGCATTTTAGATGTAGTTTCCGATAGGCATTTCAAAAATAGGTGCCGATAGGCATTTCAGATATAGGTGCCGATAGGCATTTCAGATATAGTTGCCGATTGGCATTTTAAAAAAAGGTGCCGATAGGCATTTCAGATATAGAAGCCGATAGGCATTTCAAATATAGGTGCCGATCGGCATTCCAGATATGGTTGCCGATAGGCATTTCAAATATAGGTGCTGATAGGCATTTTAGATGTAGTTTCCGATAGGCATTTCAAAAATAGGTGCCGATAGGCATTTCAGATATAGCTGCCGATAGGCATTTCAGATATAGTTGCCGATTAGCATTTTAAAAATAGGTGCCGATAGGCATTTCAGATATAGAAGCCGATAGGCATTTCAAATATAGGTGCCGATAGGCATTCCAGATATAGTTGCCGATAGGCATTTCAAATATAAGTGCTGATAGGCATTTCAGATGTAGTTTCCGATAGGCATTTCAAAAATAGGTGCCGTTAGGCATTTCAGATATAGGTGTCGATAGGCATTTCAGATATAGGTGTCGATAGGCATTTCAGATATAGGTGTCGATAGGCATTTCAGATATAGGTGTCGATAGGCATTTCAAATATAGGTGCCGATAGGCATTCCAGATATAGTTGCCGATAGGCATTTCAAATATAAGTGCTGATAGGCATTTCAGATGTAGTTTCCGATAGGCATTTGAAAAATAGTTGCCGATAGGCATTTCAGATATAGGTGCCGATAGGCATTTCAGATATAGTTGCCGATTGGCATTTTAAAAAAAGGTGCCGATAGGCATTTCAGATATAGAAGCCGATAGGCATTTCAAATATAGGTGCCGATCGGCATTCCAGATATGGTTGCCGATAGGCATTTCAAATATAGGTGCTGATAGGCATTTTAGATGTAGTTTCCGATAGGCATTTCAAAAATAGGTGCCGATAGGCATTTCAGATATAGGTGCCGATAGGCATTTCAGATATAGTTGCCGATTGGCATTTTAAAAATAGGTGCCGATAGGCATTTCAGATATAGAAGCCGATAGGCATTTCAAATATAGGTGCCGATAGGCATTCCAGATATAGTTGCCGATAGGCATTTCAAATATAAGTGCTGATAGGCATTTCAGATGTAGTTTCCGATAGGCATATCAAAAATAGGTGCCGATAGGCATTTCAGATATAGGTGCCGATAGGCATTTCAGATATAGTTGCCGATTGGCATTTTAAAAATAGGTGCCGATAGGCATTTCAGATATAGAAGCCGATAGGCATTTCAAATATAGGTGCCGATAGGCATTCCAGATATGGTTGCCGATAGGCATTTCAAATATATGTGCTGATAGGCATTTCAGATGTAGTTTCCGAAAGGCATTTCAAAAATAGGTGCCGATAGGCATTTCAGATATAGGTGCCGATAGGCATTTCAGATATAGTTGCCGATTGGCATTTTAAAAATAGGTGCCGATAGGCATTTCAGATATAGAAGCCGATAGGCATTTCAAATATAGGTGCCGATAGACATTCCAGATATGTTTGCCGATAGGCATTTCAAATATAGGTGCTGATAGGCATTTCAGATGTAGTTTCCGATAGGCATTTCAAAAATGGGTGCCGATAGGCATTTAAGATATAGAAGCTGATAGGCATTTCAGATATAGTTGCCGATTGGCATTTTAAAAATAGGTGCCGATAGGCATTTCAGATATAGAAGCCGATAGGCAGTTCAAATATAGGTGCCGATAGGCATTCCAGATATGGTTGCCGATAGGCATTTTAAATATAGGTGCTGATAGGCATTCCAGATGTAGTTTCCGATAGGCATTTCAAAAATTGGTGCCGATAGGCATTTTAGATATAGGTGCCGATAGGCATTTCAGATATAGTTACCGATTGGCATTTTAAAAATAGGTGCCGATAGGCATTTCTGATATAGAAGCCGATAAGTATTTCAAATATAGGTGTCGATAGGCATTTCAGATATAGTTGATGATAGGCATTTCAAATATAGAAGCCGATAGGCATTTCAAATATAGGTGCCGATAGGCATTCCAGATATGGTTGCCGATAGGCATTTCAAATATAGGTGCTGACAGGCATTTTAGATGTAGTTTCCGATAGGCATTTCAAAAATAGCTGCCGATAGGCAATTCAGATATAGGTGCCAATAGGCATTTCAGATATAGTTGCCGATTGGCATTTTAAAAATGGGTGCCGATAGGCATTTCAGATATAGAAGCCGATAGGCATTTCAAATATAGGTGCTGATAGGCATTTCAGATGTAGTTTCCGATAGGCATTTCAGATATAGGTGCCGATAGGCATTTCAAATATTTGTGCTGATAGGCATTTCAGATGTAGTTTCCGATAGGCATTTCAAAAATAGGTGCCGATAGGTATTTCAGATATAGGTGCCGATAGGCATTACAGATATAGATGCCGATTAGCATTTTAAAAATATGTGCCGATAGGCATTTCAGATATAGAAGCCGATAGGCATTTCAAATATAGGTGTCGATAGGCATTTTAGATATGGTTGCCGATAGGCATTTCAAAAATAGGTGCCGATAGGCATTTCAGATATAGGTGCCGATAGGCATTACAGATATAGATGCCGATTAGCATTTTAAAAATATGTGCCGATAGGCATTTCAGATATAGAAGCCGATAGGCATTTCAAATATAGGTGCCGATAGGCATTCCAGATATGGTTGCCGATAGGCATTTTAAATATAGGTGCTGATAGGCATTTCAGATGTAGCTTCCGATAGGCATTTCAAAAATAGGTGCCGATAGGCATTTTAGATATAGGTGCCGATAGGCATTTCAGATATTGTTGCCAATTGGCATTTTGTAAAATAGGTGCCGATAGGCATTTCAGATATAGAAGCCGACAGGCATTTCAAATATAGGTGCCGATAGGCATTCCAGATATGGTTGCCGATAGGCATTTCAAATATAGGTGCTGATAGGCATTTTTAGTGTAGTTTCCGATAGGCATTTCAAAAATTGATGCCGATAGGCATGTCAGATATAGGTGCCGATAGGCATTTCAGATATAGTTGCCGATTGGCATTTTAAAAACAGGTGCCGATAGGTATTTCAGATATAGAGGCCGATAGGTATTTCAAATATAGGTGGCGATAGGCATTTCAGATATGGTTGCCGATAGGCATTTCAAATATAGGAGCAGATAGGCATTTCAGATGTAGTTTCCGAAAGGCATTTCAAAAATAGGTGCCGATAGGCATTTCAGATATAGGTGCTGGTAGGCATTTCGGATATAGTTGCCGATTGGCATTTTAAAAATAGGTGCCGATATGCATTTCAGATATAGAAGCCGATAGGCATTTCAAATATAGGTGCTGATAGGCATTCCAGATATAGTTGCCGATAGGCATTTCAAATATAAGTGCTGATAGGCATTTCAGATGTAGTTTCCGATAGGCATTTCAAAAATAAGTTTCGATAGGCATTTCAGATATAGGTGCCGATAGGCATTTCAGATATAGTTGCCGATTGGCATTTTGAAAATAGGTGCCGATAGGCATTTCAGATATAGAAGCCGATAGGTATTTCAAATATAGGTGTCGATAGGCATTTCAGATATGGTTGCCGATAGGCATTTCAAATATAGGTGCTGATAGGCATTTCAGATGTAGTTTCCGATAGGCCATTAAAAAAATAGGTGCCGATAGGCATTTCAGATATAGGTGCCGATAGGCATTTCAGATATAGTTGCCGATTGGCATTTTAAAAATAGGTGCCGATAGGCATTTCAGATATAGAAGCCGATAGGCATTTCAAATATAGGTGCCGATAGGCATTCCAGATATGGTTGCCGATAGGCATTTCAAATATAGGTGCTGATAGGCATTTTAGATGTAGTTTCCGATAGGCATTTCAAAAATAGCTGCCGATAGGCAATTCAGATATTGGTGCTAATAGGCATTTCAGATATAGTTGCCGATTGGCATTTTAAAAATAGGTGACGATAGGCATTTCAGATATAGAAGCCGATAGGCATTTCAAATATAGGTGCCGATAGGCATTCCAGATATGGTTGCCGATAGGCATTTCAAATATAGGTGCTGATAGGCATTTCAGATGTAGTTTCCGATAGGCATTTCAAAAATAGGTGTCGATAGGCATTTCAGATATAGGTGTCGATAGGCATTTCAGATATAGGTGTCGATAGGCATTTCAGATATAGGTGTCGATAGGCATTTCAGATATAGGTGTCGATAGGCATTTCAGATATAGGTGTCGATAGGCATTTCAGATATAGGTGTCGATAGGCATTTCAGATATAGGTGCCGATAGGCATTTCAGATATAGGTGCCGATTGGCATTTTAAAAATAGGTGCCGATAGGCATTTCAGATATAGAAGCCGATAGGCATTTCAAATATAGGTGCCGATGGGCATTCCAGATATGGTTGCCGATAGGCATTTCAAATATAGGTGCTGATAGGCATTTCAGATGTAGTTTCCGATAGGCATTTCAAAAATAGGTGTCGATAGGCATTTCAGATATAGGTGTCGATAGGCATTTCAGATATAGGTGTCGATAGGCATTTCAGATATAGGTGTCGATAGGCATTTCAGATATAGGTGTCGATAGGCATTTCAGATATAGGTGTCGATAGGCATTTCAGATATAGGTGTCGATAGGCATTTCAGATATAGGTGTCGATAGGCATTACAGATATAGGTGCCGATAGGCATTTCAGATATAGTTGCCGATTGGCATTTTAAAAATAGGTGCCGATAGGCATTTCAGATATAGAAGCCGATAGGCATTTCAAATATAGGTGCAGATAGGCATTCCAGATATGGTTGCCGATAGGCATTTCAAATATAGGTGCTGATAGGCATTTCAGATGTAGTTTCCGATAGGCATTTCAAAAATAGGTGTCGATAGGCATTTCAGATATAGGTGTCGATAGGCATTTCAGATATAGGTGTCGATAGGCATTTCAGATATAGGTGTCGATAGGCATTTCAGATATAGGTGTCGATAGGCATTTCAGATATAGGTGTCGATAGGCATTTCAGATATAGGTGTCGATAGGCTTTTCGGATATAGGTGTCGATAGGCATTTCAGATATAGGTGTCGATAGGCATTTCAGATATAGGTGCCGATAGGCATTTCAGAAATAGTTGCCGATTGGCATTTTAAAAATAGGTGCCGATAGGCATTTCAGATATAGAAGCCGATAGGCATTTCAAATATTGGTGCCGATAGGCATTCCAGATATGGTTGCCGATAGGCATTTCAAATATAGGTGCTGATAGGCATTTCAGATGTAGTTTCCGATAGGCATTTCAAAAATAGGTGTCGATAGGCATTTCAGATATAGGTGTCGATAGGCATTTCAGATATAGGTGTCGATAGGCATTTCAGATATAGGTGTCGATAGGCATTTCAGATATAGGTGTCGATAGGCATTTCAGATATAGGTGTCGATAGGCATTTCAGATATAGGTGTCGATAGGCATTTCAGATATAGGTGCCGATAGGCATTTCAGATATAGTTGTCGATTGGCATTTTAAAAATAGGTGCCGATAAGGATTTTCAGATATAGAAGCCGATAGGCATTTCAAATATAGGTGCCGATAGGCATTCCAGATATGGTTGCCGATAGGCATTTCAAATAAAGGTGCTGATAGGCATTTCAGATGTAGTTTCCGATAGGCATTTCAAAAATAGGTGTCGATAGGCATTTCAGATATACGTGTCGATAGGCATTTCAGATATAGGTGTCGATAGGCATTTCAGATATAGGTGTCGATAGGCATTTCAGATATAGGTGTCGATAGGCATTTCAGATATAGGTGTCGATAGGCATTTCAGATATAGGTGTCGATAGGCATTTCAGATATAGGTGTCGATAGGCATTTCAGATATAGGTGTCGATAGGCATTTCAGATATAGGTGTCGATAGGCACTTCAGATATAGGTGCCGATAGGCATTTCAGATATAGTTGCCGATTGGCATTTTAAAAATAGGTGCCGATAGGCATTTCAGATATAGAAGCCGATAGGCATTTCAAATATAGGTGCCGATAGGCATTCCAGATATGGTTGCCGATAGACATTTCAAATATAGGTGCTGATGGGCATTTCAGATGTAGTTTCCGATAGGCATTTCAAAAATAGGTGTCGATAGGCATTTCAGATATAGGTGTCGATAGGCATTTCAGATATAGGTGTCGATAGGCATTTCAGATATAGGTGTCGATAGGCATTTCAGATATAGGTGTCGATAGGCATTTCAGATATAGGTGTCGATAGGCATTTCAGATATAGGTGCCGATAGGCATTTCAGATATAGTTGCCGATTGGCATTTTAAAAATAGGTGCCGATAGGCATTTCAGATATAGAAGCCGATAGGCATTTCAAATATAGGTGCCGATAGGCATTCCAGATATGGTTGCCGATAGGCATTTCAAATATAGGTGCTGATAGGCATTTCAGATGTAGTTTCCGATAGGCATTTCAAAAATAGGTGTCGATAGGCATTTCAGATATAGGTGTCGATAGGCATTTCAGATATAGGTGTCGATAGGCATTTCAGATATAGGTGTCGATAGGCATTTCAGATATAGGTGTCGATAGGCATTTCAGATATAGGTGTCGATAGGCATTTCAGATATAGGTGTCGATAGGCATTTCAGATATAGGTGTCGATAGGCATTTCAGATATAGGTGTCGATAGGCATTTCAGATATAGGTGTCGATAGGCATTTCAGATATAGGTGTCGATAGGCATTTCAGATATAGGTGCCGATAGGCATTTCAGATATAGTTGCCGATTGGCATTTCAGATATAGGTGCCGATAGGCATTTCAGATATAGTTGCCGATTGGCATTTTAAAAATAGGTGCCGATAGGCATTTCAGATATAGAAGCCGATAGGCATTTCAAATATAGGTGCCGATAGGCATTCCAGATATGGTTGCCGATAGGCATTTCAAATATAGGTGCTGATAGGCATTTCAGATGTAGTTTCCGATAGGCATTTCAAAAATAGGTGTCGATAGGCATTTCAGATATATGTGTCGATAGGCATTTCAGATATAGGTGTCGATAGGCATTTCAAATATAGGTGCCGTTAGGCATTTCAGATATAGGTGTCGATAGGCATTTCAGATATAGGTGTCGATAGGCATTTCAGATATAGGTGTCGATAGGCATTTCAGATATAGGTGTCAATAGGCATTTCAGATATAGGTGCCGATAGGCATTTCAGATATAGTTGCCGTTTGGCATTTTAAAAATATGTGCCGATAGGCATTTCAGATATAGAAGCCGATAGGCATATCAAATATAGGTGCCGATAGGCATTCCAGATATGGTTGCCGATAGGCATTTCAAATATAGGTGCTGATAGGCATTTCAGATGTAGTTTCCGATAGGCATTTCAAAAATAGGTGTCGATAGGCATTTCAGATATAGGTGTCGATAGGCATTTCAGATATAGGTGTCGATAGGAATTTCAGATATAGGTGTCGATAGGCATTTCAGATATAGGTGTCGATAGGCATTTCAGATATAGGTGTCGATAGGCATTTCAGATATAGGTGTCGATAGGCATTTCAGGTATAGGTGCCGATAGGCATTTCAGATATAGTTGCCGATTGGCATTTTAAAAATAGGTGCCGATAGGCATTTCAGATATAGAAGCCGATAGGCATTTCAAATATAGGTGCCGATAGGCATTCCAGATATGGTTGCCGATAGGCATTTCAAATATATGTGCTGATAGGCATTTCAGATGTAGTTTCCGAAAGGCATTTTAAAAATAGGTGCCGATAGGCATTTCAGATATAGGTGCCGATAGGCATTTCAGATATAGTTGCCGATTGGCATTTTAAAAATAGGTGCCGATAGGCATTTTAGATATAGAAGCCGATAGGCATTTCAAATATAGGTGCCGATAGACATTCCAGATATGGTTGCCGATAGGCATTTCAAATATAGGTGCTGATAGGCATTTCAGATGTAGTTTCCGATAGGCATTTCAAAAATAGGTGCCGATAGGCATTTCAGATATAGAAGCCGATAGGCATTTCAGATATAGTTGCCGATTGGCATTTTAAAAATAGGTGCCGATAGGCATTTCAGATATAGAAGCCGATAGGCAGTTCAAATTTAGGTGCCGATAGGCATTCCAGATATGGTTGCCGATAGGCATTTTAAATATAGGTGCTGATAGGCATTCCAGATGTAGTTTCCGATAGGCATTTCAAAAATTGGTGCCGATAGGAATTTTAGATATAGGTGCCGATAGGCATTTCAGATATAGTTACCGATTGGCATTTTAAAAATAGGTGCCGATAGGCATTTCTGATATAGAAGCCGATAAGTATTTCAAATATAGGTGTCGATAGGCATTTCAGATATAGTTGCCGATAGGCATTTCAAATATAGAAGCCGATAGGCATTTCAAATATAGGTGCCGATAGGCATTCCAGATATGGTTGCCGATAGGCATTTCAAATATAGGTGCTGATAGGCATTTTAGATGTAGTTTCCGATAGGCATTTCAAAAATAGCTGCCGATAGGCAATTCAGATATAGGTGCCAATAGGCATTTTAGATATAGTTGCCGATTGGCATTTTAAAAATGGGTGCCGATAGGCATTTCAGATATAGAAGCCGATAGGCATTTCAAATATAGGTGCTGATAGGCATTTCAGATGTAGTTTCCGATAGGCATTTCAGATATAGGTGCCGATAGGCATTTCAAATATTTGTGCTGATAGGCATTTCAGATGTAGTTTCCGATAGGCATTTCAAAAATAGGTGCCGATAGGTATTTCAGATATAGGTGCCGATAGGCATTACAGATATAGATGCCGATTAGCATTTTAAAAATATGTGCCGATAGGCATTTCAGATATAGAAGCCGATAGGCATTTCAAATATAGGTGCCGATAGGCATTCCAGATATGGTTGCCGATAGGCATTTTAAATATAGGTGCTGATAGGCATTTCAGATGTAGTTTCCGATAGGCATTTCAAAAATAGGTTTCGATAGGCATTTCAGATATAGGTGCCGATAGGCATTTCAGATATAGTTGCGGATTGGCATTTTGAAAATAGGTGCCGATAGGCATTTCAGATATAGAAGCCGATAGGTATTTCAAATATAGGTGTCGATAGGCATTTTAGATATGGTTGCCGATAGGCATTTCAAAAATAGGTGCCGATAGGCATTTCAGATATAGGTGCCGATAGGCATTACAGATATAGATGCCGATTAGCATTTTAAAAATATGTGCCGATAGGCATTTCAGATATAGAAGCCGATAGGCATTTCAAATATAGGTGCCGATAGGCATTCCAGATATGGCTGCCGATAGGCATTTTAAATATAGGTGCTGATAGGCATTTCAGATGTAGCTTCCGATAGGCATTTCAAAAATAGGTGCCGATAGGCATTTTAGATATAGGTGCCGATAGGCATTTCAGATATTGTTGCCAATTGGCATTTTGTAAAATAGGTGCCGATAGGCATTTCAGATATAGAAGCCGACAGGCATTTCAAATATAGGTGCCGATAGGCATTCCAGATATGGTTGCCGATAGGCATTTCAAATATAGGTGCTGATAGGCATTTTTAGTGTAGTTTCCGATAGGCATTTCAAAAATTGATGCCGATAGGCATGTCAGATATAGGTGCCGATAGGCATTTCAGATATAGTTGCCGATTGGCATTTTAAAAACAGGTGCCGATAGGTATTTCAGATATAGAGGCCGATAGGTATTTCAAATATAGGTGGCGATAGGCATTTCACATATGGTTGCCGATAGGCATTTCAAATATAGGAGCAGATAGGCATTTCAGATGTAGTTTCCGAAAGGCATTTCAAAAATAGGTGCCGATAGGCATTTCAGATATAGGTGCTGGTAGGCATTTCGGATATAGTTGCCGATTGGCATTTTAAAAATAGGTGCCGATATGCATTTCAGATATAGAAGCCGATAGGCATTTCAAATATAGGTGCTGATAGGCATTCCAGATATGGTTGCCGATAGGCATTTCAAATATAAGTGCTGATAGGCATTTCAGATGTAGTTTCCGAAAGGCATTTCAAAAATAGGTGCCGATAGGCATTTCAGATATAGGTGCTGGTAGGCATTTCGGATATAGTTGCGGATTGGCATTTTGAAAATAGGTGCCGATAGGCATTTCAGATATAGAAGCCGATAGGTATTTCAAATATAGGTGTCGATAGGCATTTTAGATATGGTTGCCGATAGGCATTTCAAAAATAGGTGCCGATAGGCATTTCAGATATAGGTGCCGATAGGCATTACAGATATAGATGCCGATTAGCATTTTAAAAATATGTGCCGATAGGCATTTCAGATATAGAAGCCGATAGGCATTTCAAATATAGGTGCCGATAGGCATTCCAGATATGGTTGCCGATAGGCATTTTAAATATAGGTGCTGATAGGCATTTCAGATGTAGCTTCCGATAGGCATTTCAAAAATAGGTGCCGATAGGCATTTTAGATATAGGTGCCGATAGGCATTTCAGATATTGTTGCCAATTGGCATTTTGTAAAATAGGTGCCGATAGGCATTTCAGATATAGAAGCCGACAGGCATTTCAAATATAGGTGCCGATAGGCATTCCAGATATGGTTGCCGATAGGCATTTCAAATATAGGTGCTGATAGGCATTTTTAGTGTAGTTTCCGATAGGCATTTCAAAAATTGATGCCGATAGGCATGTCAGATATAGGTGCCGATAGGCATTTCAGATATAGTTGCCGATTGGCATTTTAAAAACAGGTGCCGATAGGTATTTCAGATATAGAGGCCGATAGGTATTTCAAATATAGGTGGCGATAGGCATTTCAGATATGGTTGCCGATAGGCATTTCAAATATAGGAGCAGATAGGCATTTCAGATGTAGTTTCCGAAAGGCATTTCAAAAATAGGTGCCGATAGGCATTTCAGATATAGGTGCTGGTAGGCATTTCGGATATAGTTGCCGATTGGCATTTTAAAAATAGGTGCCGATATGCATTTCAGATATAGAAGCCGATAGGCATTTCAAATATAGGTGCTGATAGGCATTCCAGATATAGTTGCCGATAGGCATTTCAAATATAAGTGCTGATAGGCATTTCAGATGTAGTTTCCGATAGGCATTTCAAAAATAAGTTTCGATAGGCATTTCAGATATAGGTGCTGGTAGGCATTTCGGATATAGTTGCCGATTGGCATTTTAAAAATAGGTGCCGATATGCATTTCAGATATAGAAGCCGATAGGCATTTCAAATATAGGTGCTGATAGGCATTCCAAATATGGTTGCCGATAGGCATTTCAAATATAAGTGCTGATAGGCATTTCAGATGTAGTTTCCGAAAGGCATTTCAAAAATAGGTGCCGATAGGCATTTCAGATATAGGTGCTGGTAGGCATTTCGGATATAGTTGCGGATTGGCATTTTGAAAATAGGTGCCGATAGGCATTTCAGATATAGAAGCCGATAGGTATTTCAAATATAGGTGTCGATAGGCATTTTAGATATGGTTGCCGATAGGCATTTCAAAAATAGGTGCCGATAGGCATTTCAGATATAGGTGCCGATAGGCATTACAGATATAGATGCCGATTAGCATTTTAAAAATATGTGCCGATAGGCATTTCAGATATAGAAGCCGATAGGCATTTCAAATATAGGTGCCGATAGGCATTCCAGATATGGTTGCCGATAGGCATTTTAAATATAGGTGCTGATAGGCATTTCAGATGTAGCTTCCGATAGGCATTTCAAAAATAGGTGCCGATAGGCATTTTAGATATAGGTGCCGATAGGCATTTCAGATATTGTTGCCAATTGGCATTTTGTAAAATAGGTGCCGATAGGCATTTCAGATATAGAAGCCGACAGGCATTTCAAATATAGGTGCCGATAGGCATTCCAGATATGGTTGCCGATAGGCATTTCAAATATAGGTGCTGATAGGCATTTTTAGTGTAGTTTCCGATAGGCATTTCAAAAATTGATGCCGATAGGCATGTCAGATATAGGTGCCGATAGGCATTTCAGATATAGTTGCCGATTGGCATTTTAAAAACAGGTGCCGATAGGTATTTCAGATATAGAGGCCGATAGGTATTTCAAATATAGGTGGCGATAGGCATTTCAGATATGGTTGCCGATAGGCATTTCAAATATAGGAGCAGATAGGCATTTCAGATGTAGTTTCCGAAAGGCATTTCAAAAATAGGTGCCGATAGGCATTTCAGATATAGGTGCTGGTAGGCATTTCGGATATAGTTGCCGATTGGCATTTTAAAAATAGGTGCCGATATGCATTTCAGATATAGAAGCCGATAGGCATTTCAAATATAGGTGCTGATAGGCATTCCAGATATAGTTGCCGATAGGCATTTCAAATATAAGTGCTGATAGGCATTTCAGATGTAGTTTCCGATAGGCATTTCAAAAATAAGTTTCGATAGGCATTTCAGATATAGGTGCCGATAGGCATTTCAGATATAGTTGCCGATTGGCATTTTGAAAATAGGTGCCGATAGGCATTTCAGATATAGAAGCCGATAGGTATTTCAAATATAGGTGTCGATAGGCATTTCAGATATGGTTGCCGATAGGCATTTCAAATATAGGTGCTGATAGGCATTTCAGATGTAGTTTCCGATAGGCCATTAAAAAAATAGGTGCCGATAGGCATTTCAGATATAGGTGCCGATAGGCATTTCAGATATAGTTGCCGATTGGCATTTTAAAAATAGGTGCCGATAGGCATTTCAGATATAGAAGCCGATAGGCATTTCAAATATAGGTGCCGATAGGCATTCCAGATATGGTTGCCGATAGGCATTTCAAATATAGGTGCTGATAGGCATTTTAGATGTAGTTTCCGATAGGCATTTCAAAAATAGCTGCCGATAGGCAATTCAGATATTGGTGCTAATAGGCATTTCAGATATAGTTGCCGATTGGCATTTTAAAAATAGGTGACGATAGGCATTTCAGATATAGAAGCCGATAGGCATTTCAAATATAGGTGCCGATAGGCATTCCAGATATGGTTGCCGATAGGCATTTCAAATATAGGTGCTGATAGGCATTTCAGATGTAGTTTCCGATAGGCATTTCAAAAATAGGTGTCGATAGGCATTTCAGATATAGGTGTCGATAGGCATTTCAGATATAGGTGTCGATAGGCATTTCAGATATAGGTGTCGATAGGCATTTCAGATATAGGTGTCGATAGGCATTTCAGATATAGGTGTCGATAGGCATTTCAGATATAGGTGTCGATAGGCATTTCAGATATAGGTGCCGATAGGCATTTCAGATATAGGTGCCGATTGGCATTTTAAAAATAGGTGCCGATAGGCATTTCAGATATAGAAGCCGATAGGCATTTCAAATATAGGTGCCGATGGGCATTCCAGATATGGTTGCCGATAGGCATTTCAAATATAGGTGCTGATAGGCATTTCAGATGTAGTTTCCGATAGGCATTTCAAAAATAGGTGTCGATAGGCATTTCAGATATAGGTGTCGATAGGCATTTCAGATATAGGTGTCGATAGGCATTTCAGATATAGGTGTCGATAGGCATTTCAGATATAGGTGTCGATAGGCATTTCAGATATAGGTGTCGATAGGCATTTCAGATATAGGTGTCGATAGGCATTTCAGATATAGGTGTCGATAGGCATTACAGATATAGGTGCCGATAGGCATTTCAGATATAGTTGCCGATTGGCATTTTAAAAATAGGTGCCGATAGGCATTTCAGATATAGAAGCCGATAGGCATTTCAAATATAGGTGCAGATAGGCATTCCAGATATGGTTGCCGATAGGCATTTCAAATATAGGTGCTGATAGGCATTTCAGATGTAGTTTCCGATAGGCATTTCAAAAATAGGTGTCGATAGGCATTTCAGATATAGGTGTCGATAGGCATTTCAGATATAGGTGTCGATAGGCATTTCAGATATAGGTGTCGATAGGCATTTCAGATATAGGTGTCGATAGGCATTTCAGATATAGGTGTCGATAGGCATTTCAGATATAGGTGTCGATAGGCTTTTCGGATATAGGTGTCGATAGGCATTTCAGATATAGGTGTCGATAGGCATTTCAGATATAGGTGCCGATAGGCATTTCAGAAATAGTTGCCGATTGGCATTTTAAAAATAGGTGCCGATAGGCATTTCAGATATAGAAGCCGATAGGCATTTCAAATATTGGTGCCGATAGGCATTCCAGATATGGTTGCCGATAGGCATTTCAAATATAGGTGCTGATAGGCATTTCAGATGTAGTTTCCGATAGGCATTTCAAAAATAGGTGTCGATAGGCATTTCAGATATAGGTGTCGATAGGCATTTCAGATATAGGTGTCGATAGGCATTTCAGATATAGGTGTCGATAGGCATTTCAGATATAGGTGTCGATAGGCATTTCAGATATAGGTGTCGATAGGCATTTCAGATATAGGTGTCGATAGGCATTTCAGATATAGGTGTCGATAGGCATTTCAGATATAGGTGCCGATAGGCATTTCAGATATAGTTGCCGATTGGCATTTTAAAAATAGGTGCCGATAGGCATTTCAGATATAGAAGCCGATAGGCATTTCAAATGTAGGTGCCGATAGGCATTCCAGATATGGTTGCCGATAGGCATTTCAAATATAGGTGCTGATAGGCATTTCAGATGTAGTTTCCGATAGGCATTTCAAAAATAGGTGTCGATAGGCATTTCAGATATAGGTGTCGATAGGCATTTCAGATATAGGTGTCGATAGGCATTTCAGATATAGGTGTCGATAGGCATTTCAGATATAGGTGTCGATAGGCATTTCAGATATAGGTGTCGATAGGCATTTCAGATATAGGTGTCGATAGGCATTTCAGATATAGGTGCCGATAGGCATTTCAGATATAGTTGTCGATTGGCATTTTAAAAATAGGTGCCGATAAGGATTTTCAGATATAGAAGCCGATAGGCATTTCAAATATAGGTGCCGATAGGCATTCCAGATATGGTTGCCGATAGGCATTTCAAATAAAGGTGCTGATAGGCATTTCAGATGTAGTTTCCGATAGGCATTTCAAAAATAGGTGTCGATAGGCATTTCAGATATACGTGTCGATAGGCATTTCAGATATAGGTGTCGATAGGCATTTCAGATATAGGTGTCGATAGGCATTTCAGATATAGGTGTCGATAGGCATTTCAGATATAGGTGTCGATAGGCATTTCAGATATAGGTGTCGATAGGCATTTCAGATATAGGTGTCGATAGGCATTTCAGATATAGTTGTCGATAGGCATTTCAGATATAGGTGTCGATAGGCACTTCAGATATAGGTGCCGATAGGCATTTCAGATATAGTTGCCGATTGGCATTTTAAAAATAGGTGCCGATAGGCATTTCAGATATAGAAGCCGATAGGCATTTCAAATATAGGTGCCGATAGGCATTCCAGATATGGTTGCCGATAGACATTTCAAATATAGGTGCTGATGGGCATTTCAGATGTAGTTTCCGATAGGCATTTCAAAAATAGGTGTCGATAGGCATTTCAGATATAGGTGTCGATAGGCATTTCAGATATAGGTGTCGATAGGCATTTCAGATATAGGTGTCGATAGGCATTTCAGATATAGGTGTCGATAGGCATTTCAGATATAGGTGTCGATAGGCATTTCAGATATAGGTGTCGATAGGCATTTCAGATATAGGTGCCGATAGGCATTTCAGATATAGTTGCCGATTGGCATTTTAAAAATAGGTGCCGATAGGCATTTCAGATATAGAAGCCGATAGGCATTTCAAATATAGGTGCCGATAGGCATTCCAGATATGGTTGCCGATAGGCATTTCAAATATAGGTGCTGATAGGCATTTCAGATGTAGTTTCCGATAGGCATTTCAAAAATAGGTGTCGATAGGCATTTCAGATATAGGTGTCGATAGGCATTTCAGATATAGGTGTCGATAGGCATTTCAGATATAGGTGTCGATAGGCATTTCAGATATAGGTGTCGATAGGCATTTCAGATATAGGTGTCGATAGGCATTTCAGATATAGGTGTCGATAGGCATTTCAGATATAGGTGTCGATAGGCATTTCAGATATAGGTGTCGATAGGCATTTCAGATATAGGTGTCGATAGGCATTTCAGATATAGGTGTCGATAGGCATTTCAGATATAGGTGCCGATAGGCATTTCAGATATAGTTGCCGATTGGCATTTCAGATATAGGTGCCGATAGGCGTTTCAGATATAGTTGCCGATTGGCATTTTAAAAATAGGTGCCGATAGGCATTTCAGATATAGAAGCCGATAGGCATTTCAAATATAGGTGCCGATAGGCATTCCAGATATGGTTGCCGATAGGCATTTCAAATATAGGTGCTGATAGGCATTTCAGATGTAGTTTCCGATAGGCATTTCAGATATAGGTGCCGATAGGCATTTCAGAAATAGTTGCCGATTGGCATTTTAAAAATAGGTGCCGATAGGCATTTCAGATATAGAAGCCGATAGGCATTTCAAATATTGGTGCCGATAGGCATTCCAGATATGGTTGCCGATAGGCATTTCAAATATAGGTGCTGATAGGCATTTCAGATGTAGTTTCCGATAGGCATTTCAAAAATAGGTGTCGATAGGCATTTCAGATATAGGTGTCGATAGGCATTTCAGATATAGGTGTCGATAGGCATTTCAGATATAGGTGTCGATAGGCATTTCAGATATAGGTGTCGATAGGCATTTCAGATATAGGTGTCGATAGGCATTTCAGATATAGGTGTCGATAGGCATTTCAGATATAGGTGTCGATAGGCATTTCAGATATAGGTGCCGATAGGCATTTCAGATATAGTTGCCGATTGGCATTTTAAAAATAGGTGCCGATAGGCATTTCAGATATAGAAGCCGATAGGCATTTCAAATGTAGGTGCCGATAGGCATTCCAGATATGGTTGCCGATAGGCATTTCAAATATAGGTGCTGATAGGCATTTCAGATGTAGTTTCCGATAGGCATTTCAAAAATAGGTGTCGATAGGCATTTCAGATATAGGTGTCGATAGGCATTTCAGATATAGGTGTCGATAGGCATTTCAGATATAGGTGTCGATAGGCATTTCAGATATAGGTGTCGATAGGCATTTCAGATATAGGTGTCGATAGGCATTTCAGATATAGGTGTCGATAGGCATTTCAGATATAGGTGCCGATAGGCATTTCAGATATAGTTGTCGATTGGCATTTTAAAAATAGGTGCCGATAAGGATTTTCAGATATAGAAGCCGATAGGCATTTCAAATATAGGTGCCGATAGGCATTCCAGATATGGTTGCCGATAGGCATTTCAAATAAAGGTGCTGATAGGCATTTCAGATGTAGTTTCCGATAGGCATTTCAAAAATAGGTGTCGATAGGCATTTCAGATATACGTGTCGATAGGCATTTCAGATATAGGTGTCGATAGGCATTTCAGATATAGGTGTCGATAGGCATTTCAGATATAGGTGTCGATAGGCATTTCAGATATAGGTGTCGATAGGCATTTCAGATATAGGTGTCGATAGGCATTTCAGATATAGGTGTCGATAGGCATTTCAGATATAGTTGTCGATAGGCATTTCAGATATAGGTGTCGATAGGCACTTCAGATATAGGTGCCGATAGGCATTTCAGATATAGTTGCCGATTGGCATTTTAAAAATAGGTGCCGATAGGCATTTCAGATATAGAAGCCGATAGGCATTTCAAATATAGGTGCCGATAGGCATTCCAGATATGGTTGCCGATAGACATTTCAAATATAGGTGCTGATGGGCATTTCAGATGTAGTTTCCGATAGGCATTTCAAAAATAGGTGTCGATAGGCATTTCAGATATAGGTGTCGATAGGCATTTCAGATATAGGTGTCGATAGGCATTTCAGATATAGGTGTCGATAGGCATTTCAGATATAGGTGTCGATAGGCATTTCAGATATAGGTGTCGATAGGCATTTCAGATATAGGTGTCGATAGGCATTTCAGATATAGGTGCCGATAGGCATTTCAGATATAGTTGCCGATTGGCATTTTAAAAATAGGTGCCGATAGGCATTTCAGATATAGAAGCCGATAGGCATTTCAAATATAGGTGCCGATAGGCATTCCAGATATGGTTGCCGATAGGCATTTCAAATATAGGTGCTGATAGGCATTTCAGATGTAGTTTCCGATAGGCATTTCAAAAATAGGTGTCGATAGGCATTTCAGATATAGGTGTCGATAGGCATTTCAGATATAGGTGTCGATAGGCATTTCAGATATAGGTGTCGATAGGCATTTCAGATATAGGTGTCGATAGGCATTTCAGATATAGGTGTCGATAGGCATTTCAGATATAGGTGTCGATAGGCATTTCAGATATAGGTGTCGATAGGCATTTCAGATATAGGTGTCGATAGGCATTTCAGATATAGGTGTCGATAGGCATTTCAGATATAGGTGTCGATAGGCATTTCAGATATAGGTGCCGATAGGCATTTCAGATATAGTTGCCGATTGGCATTTCAGATATAGGTGCCGATAGGCGTTTCAGATATAGTTGCCGATTGGCATTTTAAAAATAGGTGCCGATAGGCATTTCAGATATAGAAGCCGATAGGCATTTCAAATATAGGTGCCGATAGGCATTCCAGATATGGTTGCCGATAGGCATTTCAAATATAGGTGCTGATAGGCATTTCAGATGTAGTTTCCGATAGGCATTTCAAAAATAGGTGTCGATAGGCATTTCAGATAAATGTGTCGATAGGCATTTCAGATATAGGTGTCGATAGGCATTTCAAATATAGGTGCCGTTAGGCATTTCAGATATAGGTGTCGATAGGCATTTCAGATATAGGTGTCGATAGGCATTTCAGATATAGGTGTCGATAGGCATTTCAGATATAGGTGTCAATAGGCATTTCAGATATAGGTGCCGATAGGCATTTCAGATATAGTTGCCGTTTGGCATTTTAAAAATATGTGCCGATAGGCATTTCAGATATAGAAGCCGATAGGCATATCAAATATAGGTGCCGATAGGCATTCCAGATATGGTTGCCGATAGGCATTTCAAATATAGGTGCTGATAGGCATTTCAGATGTAGTTTCCGATAGGCATTTCAAAAATAGGTGTCGATAGGCATTTCAGATATAGGTGTCGATAGGCATTTCAGATATAGGTGTCGATAGGAATTTCAGATATAGGTGTCGATAGGCATTTCAGATATAGGTGTCGATAGGCATTTCAGATATAGGTGTCGATAGGCATTTCAGATATAGGTGTCGATAGGCATTTCAGATATAGGTGTCGATAGGCATTTCAGATATAGGTGCCGATAGGCATTTCAGATATAGTTGCCGATTGGCATTTTAAAAATAGGTGCAGATAGGCATTTCAGATATAGAAGCCGATAGGCGTTTCAAATATAGGTGCCGATAGGCATTCCAGATATGGTTGCCGATAGGCATTTCAAATATAGGTGCTGATAGGCATTTCAGATGTAGTTTCCGATAGGCATTTCAAAAATAGGCGTCGATAGGCATTTCAGATATAGGTGTCGATAGGCATTTCAGATATAGGTGTCGATAGGCATTTCAGATATAGGTGTCGATAGGCATTTCAGATATAGGTGTCGATAGGCATTTCAGATATAGGTGTCGATAGGCATTTGAGATATAGGTGTCGATAGGCATTTCAGATATAGGTGTCGATAGGCATTTCAGATATAGGTGTCGATAGGCATTTCAGATATAGGTGTCGATAGGCATTTCAGATATAGGTGCCGATAGGCATTTCAGATATAGTTGCCGATAGGCATTTCAGATATAGGTGCCGATAGGCATATCAGATATGGTTGCCGATAGGCATTTAAAATATAGGTGCCGATAGTCATTTCAAATATAGGTGTGGATAGGCATTTCAGATATAAATGCCGAAAGGCATTTCAGATATAGGTGCCGATAGGCATTTCTGAGTGGTTGCCGATAGGCATTTCAAATATAGGTGCTGATAGGCATTTCAGATGTAGTTTTCGATAGGGATTTCAAAAATAGGTGCCGATAGGCATTTCAGATATAGGTGCCGATAGGCATTTCAGATATAGTTGCCGATTGGCATTTTTAAAATAGGTGTAGATAGGCATTTCAGATATAGAAGCCGATAGGCATTTCAAATATAGGTGCTGATAGGCATTTCAGATGTAGTTTCCGATAAGTATTTCAAAAATAGAAACCGATAGGCATTTCAGATATAGGTGCCGATAGGCATTTCAGATATAGTTGCCGATTGGCATTTTAAAAATGGGTGCCGATAGGCATTTCAGATATAGAAGCCGATAGGCATTTCAAATATAGGTGCCGATAGGCATTCCAGATATGGTTGCCGATAGGCATTTCAGATATAGAAGCCGATAGGCATTTCAGATATAGTTGCCGATTGGCATTTTAAAAATAGGTGCCGATAGGCATTTCAGATATAGAAGCCGATAGGCAGTTCAAATTTAGGTGCCGATAGGCATTCCAGATATGGTTGCCGATAGGCATTTTAAATATAGGTGCTGATAGGCATTCCAGATGTAGTTTCCGATAGGCATTTCAAAAATTGGTGCCGATAGGAATTTTAGATATAGGTGCCGATAGGCATTTCAGATATAGTTACCGATTGGCATTTTAAAAATAGGTGCCGATAGGCATTTCTTATATAGAAGCCGATAAGTATTTCAAATATAGGTGTCGATAGGCATTTCAGATATAGTTGCCGATAGGCATTTCAAATATAGAAGCCGATAGGCATTTCAAATATAGGTGCCGATAGGCATTCCAGATATGGTTGCCGATAGGCATTTCAAATATAGGTGCTGATAGGCATTTTAGATGTAGTTTCCGATAGGCATTTCAAAAATAGCTGCCGATAGGCAATTCAGATATAGGTGCCAATAGGCATTTCAGATATAGTTGCCGATTGGCATTTTAAAAATGGGTGCCGATAGGCATTTCAGATATAGAAGCCGATAGGCATTTCAAATATAGGTGCTGATAGGCATTTCAGATGTAGTTTCCGATAGGCATTTCAGATATAGGTGCCGATAGGCATTTCAAATATTTGTGCTGATAGGCATTTCAGATGTAGTTTCCGATAGGCATTTCAAAAATAGGTGCCGATAGGTATTTCAGATATAGGTGCCGATAGGCATTACAGATATAGATGCCGATTAGCATTTTAAAAATATGTGCCGATAGGCATTTCAGATATAGAAGCCGATAGGCATTTCAAATATAGGTGCCGATAGGCATTCCAGATATGGTTGCCGATAGGCATTTTAAATATAGGTGCTGATAGGCATTTCAGATGTAGTTTCCGATAGGCATTTCAAAAATAGGTTTCGATAGGCATTTCAGATATAGGTGCCGATAGGCATTTCAGATATAGTTGCGGATTGGCATTTTGAAAATAGGTGCCGATAGGCATTTCAGATATAGAAGCCGATAGGTATTTCAAATATAGGTGTCGATAGGCATTTTAGATATGGTTGCCGATAGGCATTTCAAAAATAGGTGCCGATAGGCATTTCAGATATAGGTGCCGATAGGCATTACAGATATAGATGCCGATTAGCATTTTAAAAATATGTGCCGATAGGCATTTCAGATATAGAAGCCGATAGGCATTTCAAATATAGGTGCCGATAGGCATTCCAGATATGGCTGCCGATAGGCATTTTAAATATAGGTGCTGATAGGCATTTCAGATGTAGCTTCCGATAGGCATTTCAAAAATAGGTGCCGATAGGCATTTTAGATATAGGTGCCGATAGGCATTTCAGATATTGTTGCCAATTGGCATTTTGTAAAATAGGTGCCGATAGGCATTTCAGCTATAGAAGCCGACAGGCATTTCAAATATAGGTGCCGATAGGCATTCCAGATATGGTTGCCGATAGGCATTTCAAATATAGGTGCTGATAGGCATTTTTAGTGTAGTTTCCGATAGGCATTTCAAAAATTGATGCCGATAGGCATGTCAGATATAGGTGCCGATAGGCATTTCAGATATAGTTGCCGATTGGCATTTTAAAAACAGGTGCCGATAGGTATTTCAGATATAGAGGCCGATAGGTATTTCAAATATAGGTGGCGATAGGCATTTCACATATGGTTGCCGATAGGCATTTCAAATATAGGAGCAGATAGGCATTTCAGATGTAGTTTCCGAAAGGCATTTCAAAAATAGGTGCCGATAGGCATTTCAGATATAGGTGCTGGTAGGCATTTCGGATATAGTTGCCGATTGGCATTTTAAAAATAGGTGCCGATATGCATTTCAGATATAGAAGCCGATAGGCATTTCAAATATAGGTGCTGATAGGCATTCCAGATATGGTTGCCGATAGGCATTTCAAATATAAGTGCTGATAGGCATTTCAGATGTAGTTTCCGAAAGGCATTTCAAAAATAGGTGCCGATAGGCATTTCAGATATAGGTGCTGGTAGGCATTTCGGATATAGTTGCCGATTGGCATTTTGAAAATAGGTGCCGATAGGCATTTCAGATATAGAAGCCGATAGGTATTTCAAATATAGGTGTCGATAGGCATTTCAGATATGGTTGCCGATAGGCATTTCAAATATAGGTGCTGATAGGCATTTCAGATGTAGTTTCCGATAGGCCATTAAAAAAATAGGTGCCGATAGGCATTTCAGATATAGGTGCCGATAGGCATTTCAGATATAGTTGCCGATTGGCATTTTAAAAATAGGTGCCTATAGGCATTTCAGATATAGAAGCCGATAGGCATTTCAAATATAGGTGCCGACGGGCATTCCAGATATGGTTGCCGATAGGCATTTCAAATATAGGTGCTGATAGGCATTTTAGATGTAGTTTCCGATAGGCATTTCAAAAATAGCTGCCGATAGGCAATTCAGATATTGGTGCCAATAGGCATTTCAGATATAGTTGCCGATTGGCATTTTAAAAATAGGTGACGATAGGCATTTCAGATATAGAAGCCGATAGGCATTTCAAATATAGGTGCCGATAGGCATTCCAGATATGGTTGCCGATAGGCATTTCAAATATAGGTGCTGATAGGCATTTCAGATGTAGTTTCCGATAGGCATTTCAAAAATAGGTGTCGATAGGCATTTCAGATATAGGTGTCGATAGGCATTTCAGATATAGGTGTCGATAGGCATTTCAGATATAGGTGTCGATAGGCATTTCAGATATAGGTGTCGATAGGCATTTCAGATATAGGTGTCGATAGGCATTTCAGATATAGGTGTCGATAGGCATTTCAGATATAGGTGTCGATAGGCATTTCAGATATAGGTGTCGATAGACATTTCAGATATAGGTGCCGATAGGCATTTCAGATATAGGTGCCGATTGGCATTTTAAAAATAGGTGCCGATAGGCATTTCAGATATAGAAGCCGATAGGCATTTCAAATATAGGTGCCGATGGGCATTCCAGATATGGTTGCCGATAGGCATTTCAAATATAGGTGCTGATAGGCATTTCAGATGTAGTTTCCGATAGGCATTTCAAAAATAGGTGTCGATAGGCATTTCAGATATAGGTGTCGATAGGCATTTCAGATATAGGTGTCGATAGGCATTTCAGATATAGGTGTCGATAGGCATTTCAGATATAGGTGTCGATAGGCATTTCAGATATAGGTGTCGATAGGCATTTCAGATATAGGTGTCGATAGGCATTTCAGATATAGGTGTCGATAGGCATTTCAGATATAGGTGCCGATAGGCATTTCAGACATAGTTGCCGATTGGCATTTTAAAAATAGGTGCCGATAGGCATTTCAGATATAGAAGCCGATAGGCATTTCAAATATAGGTGCCGATAGGCATTCCAGATATGGTTGCCGATAGGCATTTCAAATATAGGTGCTGATAGGCATTTCAGATGTAGTTTCCGATAGGCATTTCAAAAATAGGTGTCGATAGGCATTTCAGATATAGGTGTCGATAGGCATTTCAGATATAGGTGTCGATAGGCATTTCAGATATAGGTGTCGATAGGCATTTCAGATATAGGTGTCGATAGGCATTTCAGATATAGGTGCCGATAGGCATTTCAGATATAGTTGCCGATTGGCATTTTAAAAATAGGTGCCGATAGGCATTTCAGATATAGAAGCCGATAGGCATTTCAAATATAGGTGCCGATAGGCATTCCAGATATGGTTGCCGATAGGCATTTCAAATATAGGTGCTGATAGGCATTTCAGATGTAGTTTCCGATAGGCATTTCAAAAATAGGTGTCGATAGGCATTTCAGATATAGGTGTCGATAGGCATTTCAGATATAGGTGTCGATAGGCATTTCAGATATAGGTGTCGTTAGGCATTTCAGATATAGGTGTCGATAGGCATTTCAGATATAGGTGTCGATAGGCATTTCAGATATAGGTGTCGATAGGCATTTCAGATATAGCTGCCGATAGGCACTTCAGATATAGTTGCCGATTGGCATTTTAAAAATAGGTGCCGATAGGCATTTCAGATATAGAAGCCGATAGGCATTTCAAATATTGGTGCCGATAGGCATTCCAGATATGGTTGCCGATAGGCATTTCAAATATAGGTGCTGATAGGCATTTCAGATGTAGTTTCCGATAGGCATTTCAAAAATAGGTGTCGATAGGCATTTCAGATATAGGTGTCGATAGGCATTTCAGATATAGGTGTCGATAGGCATTTCAGATATAGGTGTCGATAGGCATTTCAGATATAGGTGTCGATAGGCATTTCAGATATAGGTGTCGATAGGCATTTCAGATATAGGTGTCGATAGGCATTTCAGATATAGGTGTCGATAGGCATTTCAGATATAGGTGCCGATAGGCATTTCAGATATAGTTGCCGATTGGCATTTTAAAAATAGGTGCCGATAGGCATTTCAGATATAGAAGCCGATAGGCATTTCAAATATAGGTGCCGATAGGCATTCCAGATATGGTTGCCGATAGGCATTTCAAATATAGGTGCTGATAGGCATTTCAGATGTAGTTTCCGATAGGCATTTCAAAAATAGGTGTCGATAGGCATTTCAGATATAGGTGTCGATAGGCATTTCAGATATAGGTGTCGATAGGCATTTCAGATATAGGTGTCGATAGGCATTTCAGATATAGGTGTCGATAGGCATTTCAGATATAGGTGTCGATAGGCATTTCAGATATAGGTGTCGATAGGCATTTCAGATATAGGTGCCGATAGGCATTTCAGATATAGTTGTCGATTGGCATTTTAAAAATAGGTGCCGATAAGGATTTTCAGATATAGAAGCCGATAGGCATTTCAAATATAGGTGCCGATAGGCATTCCAGATATGGTTGCCGATAGGCATTTCAAATAAAGGTGCTGATAGGCATTTCAGATGTAGTTTCCGATAGGCATTTCAAAAATAGGTGTCGATAGGCATTTCAGATATACGTGTCGATAGGCATTTCAGATATAGGTGTCGATAGGCATTTCAGATATAGGTGTCGATAGGCATTTCAGATATAGGTGTCGATAGGCATTTCAGATATAGGTGTCGATAGGCATTTCAGATATAGGTGTCGATAGGCATTTCAGATATAGGTGTCGATAGGCATTTCAGATATAGGTGTCGATAGGCATTTCAGATATAGGTGTCGATAGGCACTTCAGATATAGGTGCCGATAGGCATTTCAGATATAGTTGCCGATTGGCATTTTAAAAATAGGTGCCGATAGGCATTTCAGATATAGAAGCCGATAGGCATTTCAAATATAGGTGCCGATAGGCATTCCAGATATGGTTGCCGATAGACATTTCAAATATAGGTGCTGATGGGCATTTCAGATGTAGTTTCCGATAGGCATTTCAAAAATAGGTGTCGATAGGCATTTCAGATATAGGTGTCGATAGGCATTTCAGATATAGGTGTCGATAGGCATTTCAGATATAGGTGTCGATAGGCATTTCAGATATAGGTGTCGATAGGCATTTCAGATATAGGTGTCGATAGGCATTTCAGATATAGGTGTCGATAGGCATTTCAGATATAGGTGCCGATAGGCATTTCAGATATAGTTGCCGATTGGCATTTTAAAAATAGGTGCCGATAGGCATTTCAGATATAGAAGCCGATAGGCATTTCAAATATAGGTGCCGATAGGCATTCCAGATATGGTTGCCGATAGGCATTTCAAATATAGGTGCTGATAGGCATTTCAGATGTAGTTTCCGATAGGCATTTCAAAAATAGGTGTCGATAGGCATTTCAGATATAGGTGTCGACAGGCATTTCAGATATAGGTGTCGATAGGCATTTCAGATATAGGTGTCGATAGGCATTTCAGATATAGGTGTCGATAGGCATTTCAGATATAGGTGTCGATAGGCATTTCAGATATAGGTGTCGATAGGCATTTCAGATATAGGTGTCGATAGGCATTTCAGATATAGGTGCCGATAGGCATTTTAGATATAGTTGCCGATTGGCATTTTAAAAATAGGTGCCGATAGGCATTTCAGATATAGAAGCCGATAGGCATTTCAAATATAGGTGTCGATAGGCATTCCAGATATGGTTGCCGATAGGCATTTCAAATATAGGTGCTGATAGGCATTTCAGATGTAGTTTCCGATAGGCATTTCAAAAATAGGTGTCGATAGGCATTTCAGATATAGGTTTCGATAGGCATTTCAGATATAGGTGTCGATAGGCATTTCAGATATAGGTGTCGATAGGCATTTCAGATATAGGTGTCGATAGGCATTTCAGATATAGGTGTCGATAGGCATTTCAGATATAGGTGTCGGTAGGCATTTCAGATATAGGTGTCGATAGGCATTTCAGATATAGGTGCCGATAGGCATTTCAGATATAGTTGCCGATTGGCATTTTAAAAATAGGTGCCGATAGGCATTTCAGATATAGAAGCCGATAGGCATTTCAAATATAGGTGCCGATAGGCATTCCAGATATGGTTGCCGATAGGCATTTCAAATATAGGTGCTGATAGGCATTTCAGATGTAGTTTCCGATAGGCATTTCAAAAATAGGTGTCGATAGGCATTTCAGATATAGGTGTCGATAGGCATTTCAGATATAGGTGTCGATAGGCATTTCAGATATAGGTGTCGATAGGCATTTCAGATATAGGTGTCGATAGGCATTTCAGATATAGGTGTCGATAGGCATTTTAGATATAGGTGTCGATAGGCATTTCAGATATAGGTGTCGATAGGCATTTCAGATATAGGTGCCGATAGGCATTTCAGATATAGTTGCCGATTGGAATTTAAAAATAGGTTCCGATAGGCATTTCAGATATAGAAGCCGATAGGCATTTCAAATATAGGTGCCGATAGGCATTCCAGATATGGTTGCCGATAGGCATTTCAAATATAGGTGCTGATAGGCATTTCAGATGTAGTTTCCGATAGGCATTTCAAAAATAGGTGTCGATAGGCATTTCAGATATAGGTGTCGATAGGCATTTCAGATATAGGTGTCGATAGGCATTTCAGATATAGGTGTCGATAGGCATTTCAGATATAGGTGTCGATAGGCATTTCAGATATAGGTGTCGATAGGCATTTCAGATATAAGTGTCGATAGGCATTTCAGATATAGGTGTCGATGGGCATTTCAGATATAGGTGTCGATAGGCATTTCAGATATAGGTGCCGATAGGCATTTCAGATATAGTTGCCGACTGGCATTTTAAAAATAGGTGCCGATAGGCATTTCAGATATAGAAGCCGATAGGCATTTCAAATATAGGTGCCGATAGGCATTCCAGATATGGTTGCCGATAGGCATTTCAAATATAGGTGCTGATAGACATTTCAGATGTAGTTTCCGATAGGCATTTCAAAAATAGGTGTCGATAGGCATTTCAGATATAGGTGTCGATAGGCATTTCAGATATAGGTGTTCGATAGGCATTCAGATATAGGTGTCGATAGGCATTTCAGATATAGGTGTCGATAGGCATTTCAGATATAGGTGTCGATAGGCATTTCAGATATAGGTGTCGATAGGCATTTCAGATATAGGTGTCGATAGGCATTTCAGATATAGGTGCCGATAGGCATTTCAGATATAGTTGCCGATTGGCATTTTAAAAATAGGTGCCGATAGGCATTTCAGATATAGAAGCCGATAGGCATTTCAAATATAGGTGCCGATAGGCATTCCAGATATGGTTGCCGATAGGCATTTCAAATATAGGTGCTGATAGGCATTTCAGATGTAGTTTCCGATAGGCATTTCAAAAATAGGTGTCGATAGGCATTTCAGATATAGGTGTCGATAGACATTTCAGATATAGGTGTCGATAGGCATTTCAGATATAGGTGTCGATAGGCATTTCAGATATAGGTGTCGATAGGCATTTCAGATATAGGTGTCGATAGGCATTTCAGATATAGGTGTCGATAGGCATTTCAGATATAGGTGTCGATAGGCATTTCAGATATAGGTGTCGATAGGCATTTCAGATATAGGTGCCGATAGGCATTTCAGATATAGTTGCCGATTGGCATTTCAGATATAGGTGCCGATAGGCATTTCAGATATAGTTGCCGATTGGCATTTTAAAAATAGGTGCCGATAGGCATTTCAGATATAGAAGCCGATAGGCATTTCAAATATAGGTGCCGATAGGCATTCCAGATATGGTTGCCGATAGGCATTTCAAATATAGGTGCTGATAGGCATTTCAGATGTAGTTTCCGATAGGCATTTAAAAAATAGGTGTCGATAGGCATTTCAGATATATGTGTCTATAGGCATTTCAGATATAGGTGTCGATAGGCATTTCAAATATAGGTGCCGTTAGGCATTTCAGATATAGGTGTCGATAGGCATTTCAGATATAGGTGTCGATAGGCATTTCAGATATAGGTGTCGATAGGCATTTCAGATATAGGTGTCAATAGGCATTTCAGATATAGGTGCCGATAGGCATTTCAGATATAGTTGCCGTTTGGCATTTTAAAAATATGTGCCGATAGGCATTTCAGATATAGAAGCCGATAGGCATATCAAATATAGGTGCCGATAGGCATTCCAGATATGGTTGCCGATAGGCATTTCAAATATAGGTGCTGATAGGCATTTCAGATGTAGTTTCCGATAGGCATTTCAAAAATAGGTGTCGATAGGCATTTCAGATATAGGTGTCGATAGGCATTTCAGATATAGGTGTCGATAGGAATTTCAGATATAGGTGTCGATAGGCATTTCAGATATAGGTGTCGATAGGCATTTCAGATATAGGTGTCGATAGGCATTTCAGATATAGGTGTCGATAGGCATTTCAGATATAGGTGTCGATAGGCATTTCAGATATAGGTGCCGATAGGCATTTCAGATATAGTTGCCGATTGGCATTTTAAAAATAGGTGCAGATAGGCATTTCAGATATAGAAGCCGATAGGCGTTTCAAATATAGGTGCCGATAGGCATTCCAGATATGGTTGCCGATAGGCATTTCAAATATAGGTGCTGATAGGCATTTCAGATGTAGTTTCCGATAGGCATTTCAAAAATAGGCGTCGATAGGCATTTCAGATATAGGTGTCGATAGGCATTTCAGATATAGGTGTCGATAGGCATTTCAGATATAGGTGTCGATAGGCATTTCAGATATAGGTGTCGATAGGCATTTCAGATATAGGTGTCGATAGGCATTTGAGATATAGGTGTCGATAGGCATTTCAGATATAGGTGTCGATAGGCATTTCAGATATAGGTGTCGATAGGCATTTCAGATATAGGTGTCGATAGGCATTTCAGATATAGGTGCCGATAGGCATTTCAGATATAGTTGCCGATAGGCATTTCAGATATAGGTGCCGATAGGCATATCAGATATGGTTGCCGATAGGCATTTAAAATATAGGTGCCGATAGGCATTTCAAATATAGGTGTGGATAGGCATTTCAGATATAAATGCCGAAAGGCATTTCAGATATAGGTGCCGATAGGCATTTCTGAGTGGTTGCCGATAGGCATTTCAAATATAGGTGCTGATAGGCATTTCAGATGTAGTTTTCGATAGGGATTTCAAAAATAGGTGCCGATAGGCATTTCAGATATAGGTGCCGATAGGCATTTCAGATATAGTTGCCGATTGGCATTTTTAAAATAGGTGTAGATAGGCATTTCAGATATAGAAGCCGATAGGCATTTCAAATATAGGTGCTGATAGGCATTTCAGATGTAGTTTCCGATAAGTATTTCAAAAATAGAAACCGATAGGCATTTCAGATATAGGTGCCGATAGGCATTTCAGATATAGTTGCCGATTGGCATTTTAAAAATGGGTGCCGATAGGCATTTCAGATATAGAAGCCGATAGGCATTTCAAATATAGGTGCCGATAGGCATTCCAGATATGGTTGCCGATAGGCATTTCAAATATAGGTGCCGATAGGCATTCCAGATATGGTTGCCGATAGGCATTTTAAATATAGGTGCTGATAGGCATTTCAGATGTAGTTTCCGATAGGCATTTCAAAAATAGGTTTCGATAGGCATTTCAGATATAGGTGCCGATAGGCATTTCAGATATAGTTGCGGATTGGCATTTTGAAAATAGGTGCCGATAGGCATTTCAGATATAGAAGCCGATAGGTATTTCAAATATAGGTGTCGATAGGCATTTTAGATATGGTTGCCGATAGGCATTTCAAAAATAGGTGCCGATAGGCATTTCAGATATAGGTGCCGATAGGCATTACAGATATAGATGCCGATTAGCATTTTAAAAATATGTGCCGATAGGCATTTCAGATATAGAAGCCGATAGGCATTTCAAATATAGGTGCCGATAGGCATTCCAGATATGGCTGCCGATAGGCATTTTAAATATAGGTGCTGATAGGCATTTCAGATGTAGCTTCCGATAGGCATTTCAAAAATAGGTGCCGATAGGCATTTTAGATATAGGTGCCGATAGGCATTTCAGATATTGTTGCCAATTGGCATTTTGTAAAATAGGTGCCGATAGGCATTTCAGATATAGAAGCCGACAGGCATTTCAAATATAGGTACCGATAGGCATTCCAGATATGGTTGCCGATAGGCATTTCAAATATAGGTGCTGATAGGCATTTTTAGTGTAGTTTCCGATAGGCATTTCAAAAATTGATGCCGATAGGCATGTCAGATATAGGTGCCGATAGGCATTTCAGATATAGTTGCCGATTGGCATTTTAAAAACAGGTGCCGATAGGTATTTCAGATATAGAGGCCGATAGGTATTTCAGATATAGAGGCCGATAGGTATTTCAAATATAGGTGGCGATAGGCATTTCACATATGGTTGCCGATAGGCATTTCAAATATAGGAGCAGATAGGCATTTCAGATGTAGTTTCCGAAAGGCATTTCAAAAATAGGTGCCGATAGGCATTTCAGATATAGGTGCTGGTAGGCATTTCGGATATAGTTGCCGATAGGCATTTTAAAAATAGGTGCCGATATGCATTTCAGATATAGAAGCCGATAGGCATTTCAAATATAGGTGCTGATAGGCATTCCAGATATGGTTGCCGATAGGCATTTCAAATATAAGTGCTGATAGGCATTTCAGATGTAGTTTCCGAAAGGCATTTCAAAAATAGGTGCCGATAGGCATTTCAGATATAGGTGCTGGTAGGCATTTCGGATATAGTTGCCGATTGGCATTTTGAAAATAGGTGCCGATAGGCATTTCAGATATAGAAGCCGATAGGTATTTCAAATATAGGTGTCGATAGGCATTTCAGATATGGTTGCCGATAGGCATTTCAAATATAGGTGCTGATAGGCATTTCAGATGTAGTTTCCGATAGGCCATTAAAAAAATAGGTGCCGATAGGCATTTCAGATATAGGTGCCGATAGGCATTTCAGATATAGTTGCCGATTGGCATTTTAAAAATAGGTGCCTATAGGCATTTCAGATATAGAAGCCGATAGGCATTTCAAATATAGGTGCCGACAGGCATTCCAGATATGGTTGCCGATAGGCATTTCAAATATAGGTGCTGATAGGCATTTTAGATGTAGTTTCCGATAGGCATTTCAAAAATAGCTGCCGATAGGCAATTCAGATATTGGTGCCAATAGGCATTTCAGATATAGTTGCCGATTGGCATTTTAAAAATAGGTGACGATAGGCATTTCAGATATAGAAGCCGATAGGCATTTCAAATATAGGTGCCGATAGGCATTCCAGATATGGTTGCCGATAGGCATTTCAAATATAGGTGCTGATAGGCATTTCAGATGTAGTTTCCGATAGGCATTTCAAAAATAGGTGTCGATAGGCATTTCAGATATAGGTGTCGATAGGCATTTCAGATATAGGTGTCGATAGGCATTTCAGATATAGGTGTCGATAGGCATTTCAGATATAGGTGTCGATAGGCATTTCAGATATAGGTGTCGATAGGCATTTCAGATATAGGTGTCGATAGGCATTTCAGATATAGGTGCCGATAGGCATTTCAGATATAGGTGCCGATTGGCATTTTAAAAATAGGTGCCGATAGGCATTTCAGATATAGAAGCCGATAGGCATTTCAAATATAGGTGCCGATGGGCATTCCAGATATGGTTGCCGATAGGCATTTCAAATATAGGTGCTGATAGGCATTTCAGATGTAGTTTCCGATAGGCATTTCAAAAATAGGTGTCGATAGGCATTTCAGATATAGGTGTCGATAGGCATTTCAGATATAGGTGTCGATAGGCATTTCAGATATAGGTGTCGATAGGCATTTCAGATATAGGTGTCGATAGGCATTTCAGATATAGGTGTCGATAGGCATTTCAGATATAGGTGTCGATAGGCATTTCAGATATAGGTGTCGATAGGCATTTCAGATATAGGTGTCGATAGGCATTTCAGATATAGGTGCCGATAGGCATTTCAGACATAGTTGCCGATTGGCATTTTAAAAATAGGTGCCGATAGGCATTTCAGATATAGAAGCCGATAGGCATTTCAAATATAGGTGCCGATAGGCATTCCAGATATGGTTGCCGATAGGCATTTCAAATATAGGTGCTGATAGGCATTTCAGATGTAGTTTCCGATAGGCATTTCAAAAATAGGTGTCGATAGGCATTTCAGATATAGGTGTCGATAGGCATTTCAGATATAGGTGTCGATAGGCATTTCAGATATAGGTGTCGATAGGCATTTCAGATATAGGTGTCGATAGGCATTTCAGATATAGGTGCCGATAGGCATTTCAGATATAGTTGCCGATTGGCATTTTAAAAATAGGTGCCGATAGGCATTTCAGATATAGAAGCCGATAGGCATTTCAAATATAGGTGCCGATAGGCATTCCAGATATGGTTGCCGATAGGCATTTCAAATATAGGTGCTGATAGGCATTTCAGATGTAGTTTCCGATAGGCATTTCAAAAATAGGTGTCGATAGGCATTTCAGATATAGGTGTCGATAGGCATTTCAGATATAGGTGTCGATAGGCATTTCAGATATAGGTGTCGATAGGCATTTCAGATATAGGTGTCGATAGGCATTTCAGATATAGGTGTCGATAGGCATTTCAGATATAGGTGTCGATAGGCATTTCAGATATAGCTGCCGATAGGCACTTCAGATATAGTTGCCGATTGGCATTTTAAAAATAGGTGCCGATAGGCATTTCAGATATAGAAGCCGATAGGCATTTCAAATATTGGTGCCGATAGGCATTCCAGATATGGTTGCCGATAGGCATTTCAAATATAGGTGCTGATAGGCATTTCAGATGTAGTTTCCGATAGGCATTTCAAAAATAGGTGTCGATAGGCATTTCAGATATAGGTGTCGATAGGCATTTCAGATATAGGTGTCGATAGGCATTTCAGATATAGGTGTCGATAGGCATTTCAGATATAGGTGTCGATAGGCATTTCAGATATAGGTGTCGATAGGCATTTCAGATATAGGTGTCGATAGGCATTTCAGATATAGGTGTCGATAGGCATTTCAGATATAGGTGCCGATAGGCATTTCAGATATAGTTGCCGATTGGCATTTTAAAAATAGGTGCCGATAGGCATTTCAGATATAGAAGCCGATAGGCATTTCAAATATAGGTGCCGATAGGCATTCCAGATATGGTTGCCGATAGGCATTTCAAATATAGGTGCTGATAGGCATTTCAGATGTAGTTTCCGATAGGCATTTCAAAAATAGGTGTCGATAGGCATTTCAGATATAGGTGTCGATAGGCATTTCAGATATAGGTGTCGATAGGCATTTCAGATATAGGTGTCGATAGGCATTTCAGATATAGGTGTCGATAGGCATTTCAGATATAGGTGTCGATAGGCATTTCAGATATAGGTGTCGATAGGCATTTCAGATATAGGTGCCGATAGGCATTTCAGATATAGTTGTCGATTGGCATTTTAAAAATAGGTGCCGATAAGGATTTTCAGATATAGAAGCCGATAGGCATTTCAAATATAGGTGCCGATAGGCATTCCAGATATGGTTGCCGATAGGCATTTCAAATAAAGGTGCTGATAGGCATTTCAGATGTAGTTTCCGATAGGCATTTCAAAAATAGGTGTCGATAGGCATTTCAGATATACGTGTCGATAGGCATTTCAGATATAGGTGTCGATAGGCATTTCAGATATAGGTGTCGATAGGCATTTCAGATATAGGTGTCGATAGGCATTTCAGATATAGGTGTCGATAGGCATTTCAGATATAGGTGTCGATAGGCATTTCAGATATAGGTGTCGATAGGCATTTCAGATATAGGTGTCGATAGGCATTTCAGATATAGGTGTCGATAGGCACTTCAGATATAGGTGCCGATAGGCATTTCAGATATAGTTGCCGATTGGCATTTTAAAAATAGGTGCCGATAGGCATTTCAGATATAGAAGCCGATAGGCATTTCAAATATAGGTGCCGATAGGCATTCCAGATATGGTTGCCGATAGACATTTCAAATATAGGTGCTGATGGGCATTTCAGATGTAGTTTCCGATAGGCATTTCAAAAATAGGTGTCGATAGGCATTTCAGATATAGGTGTCGATAGGCATTTCAGATATAGGTGTCGATAGGCATTTCAGATATAGGTGTCGATAGGCATTTCAGATATAGGTGTCGATAGGCATTTCAGATATAGGTGTCGATAGGCATTTCAGATATAGGTGTCGATAGGCATTTCAGATATAGGTGCCGATAGGCATTTCAGATATAGTTGCCGATTGGCATTTTAAAAATAGGTGCCGATAGGCATTTCAGATATAGAAGCCGATAGGCATTTCAAATATAGGTGCCGATAGGCATTCCAGATATGGTTGCCGATAGGCATTTCAAATATAGGTGCTGATAGGCATTTCAGATGTAGTTTCCGATAGGCATTTCAAAAATAGGTGTCGATAGGCATTTCAGATATAGGTGTCGATAGGCATTTCAGATATAGGTGTCGATAGGCATTTCAGATATAGGTGTCGATAGGCATTTCAGATATAGGTGTCGATAGGCATTTCAGATATAGGTGTCGATAGGCATTTCAGATATAGGTGTCGATAGGCATTTCAGATATAGGTGTCGATAGGCATTTCAGATATAGGTGCCGATAGGCATTTTAGATATAGTTGCCGATTGGCATTTTAAAAATAGGTGCCGATAGGCATTTCAGATATAGAAGCCGATAGGCATTTCAAATATAGGTGTCGATAGGCATTCCAGATATGGTTGCCGATAGGCATTTCAAATATAGGTGCTGATAGGCATTTCAGATGTAGTTTCCGATAGGCATTTCAAAAATAGGTGTCGATAGGCATTTCAGATATAGGTGTCGATAGGCTTTTCAGATATAGGTGTCGATAGGCATTTCAGATATAGGTGTCGATAGGCATTTCAGATATAGGTGTCGATAGGCATTTCAGATATAGGTGTCGATAGGCATTTCAGATATAGGTGTCGATAGGCATTTCAGATATAGGTGTCGATAGGCATTTCAGATATAGGTGCCGATAGGCATTTCAGATATAGTTGCCGATTGGCATTTTAAAAATAGGTGCCGATAGGCATTTCAGATATAGAAGCCGATAGGCATTTCAAATATAGGTGCCGATAGGCATTCCAGATATGGTTGCCGATAGGCATTTCAAATATAGGTGCTGATAGGCATTTCAGATGTAGTTTCCGATAGGCATTTCAAAAATAGGTGTCGATAGGCATTTCAGATATAGGTGTCGATAGGCATTTCAGATATAGGTGTCGATAGGCATTTCAGATATAGGTGTCGATAGGCATTTCAGATATAGGTGTCGATAGGCATTTCAGATATAGGTGTCGATAGGCATTTCAGATATAGGTGTCGATAGGCATTTCAGATATAGGTGTCGATAGGCATTTCAGATATAGGTGCCGATAGGCATTTCAGATATAGTTGCCGATTGGAATTTAAAAATAGGTTCCGATAGGCATTTCAGATATAGAAGCCGATAGGCATTTCAAATATAGGTGCCGATAGGCATTCCAGATATGGTTGCCGATAGGCATTTCAAATATAGGTGCTGATAGGCATTTCAGATGTAGTTTCCGATAGGCATTTCAAAAATAGGTGTCGATAGGCATTTCAGATATAGGTGTCGATAGGCATTTCAGATATAGGTGTCGATAGGCATTTCAGATATAGGTGTCGATGGGCATTTCAGATATAGGTGTCGATAGGCATTTCAGATATAGGTGCCGATAGGCATTTCAGATATAGTTGCCGACTGGCATTTTAAAAATAGGTGCCGATAGGCATTTCAGATATAGAAGCCGATAGGCATTTCAAATATAGGTGCCGATAGGCATTCCAGATATGGTTGCCGATAGGCATTTCAAATATAGGTGCTGATAGGCATTTCAGATGTAGTTTCCGATAGGCATTTCAAAAATAGGTGTCGATAGGCATTTCAGATATAGGTGTCGATAGGCATTTCAGATATAGGTGTCGATAGGCATTTCAGATATAGGTGTCGATAGGCATTTCAGATATAGGTGTCGATAGGCATTTCAGATATAGGTGTCGATAGGCATTTCAGATATAGGTGTCGATAGGCATTTCAGATATAGGTGTCGATAGGCATTTCAGATATAGGTGCCGATAGGCATTTCAGATATAGTTGCCGATTGGCATTTTAAAAATAGGTGCCGATAGGCATTTCAGATATAGAAGCCGATAGGCATTTCAAATATAGGTGCCGATAGGCATTCCAGATATGGTTGCCGATAGGCATTTCAAATATAGGTGCTGATAGGCATTTCAGATGTAGTTTCCGATAGGCATTTCAAAAATAGGTGTCGATAGGCATTTCAGATATAGGTGTCGATAGACATTTCAGATATAGGTGTCGATAGGCATTTCAGATATAGGTGTCGATAGGCATTTCAGATATAGGTGTCGATAGGCATTTCAGATATAGGTGTCGATAGGCATTTCAGATATAGGTGTCGATAGGCATTTCAGATATAGGTGTCGATAGGCATTTCAGATATAGGTGTCGATAGGCATTTCAGATATAGGTGCCGATAGGCATTTCAGATATAGTTGCCGATTGGCATTTCAGATATAGGTGCCGATAGGCATTTCAGATATAGTTGCCGATTGGCATTTTAAAAATAGGTGCCGATAGGCATTTCAGATATAGAAGCCGATAGGCATTTCAAATATAGGTGCCGATAGGCATTCCAGATATGGTTGCCGATAGGCATTTCAAATATAGGTGCTGATAGGCATTTCAGATGTAGTTTCCGATAGGCATTTCAAAAATAGGTGTCGATAGGCATTTCAGATATATGTGTCGATAGGCATTTCAGATATAGGTGTCGATAGGCATTTCAAATATAGGTGCCGTTAGGCATTTCAGATATAGGTGTCGATAGGCATTTCAGATATAGGTGTCGATAGGCATTTCAGATATAGGTGTCGATAGGCATTTCAGATATAGGTGTCAATAGGCATTTCAGATATAGGTGCCGATAGGCATTTCAGATATAGTTGCCGTTTGGCATTTTAAAAATATGTGCCGATAGGCATTTCAGATATAGAAGCCGATAGGCATATCAAATATAGGTGCCGATAGGCATTCCAGATATGGTTGCCGATAGGCATTTCAAATATAGGTGCTGATAGGCATTTCAGATGTAGTTTCCGATAGGCATTTCAAAAATAGGTGTCGATAGGCATTTCAGATATAGGTGTCGATAGGCATTTCAGATATAGGTGTCGATAGGAATTTCAGATATAGGTGTCGATAGGCATTTCAGATATAGGTGTCGATAGGCATTTCAGATATAGGTGTCGATAGGCATTTCAGATATAGGTGTCGATAGGCATTTCAGATATAGGTGTCGATAGGCATTTCAGATATAGGTGCCGATAGGCATTTCAGATATAGTTGCCGATTGGCATTTTAAAAATAGGTGCAGATAGGCATTTCAGATATAGAAGCCGATAGGCGTTTCAAATATAGGTGCCGATAGGCATTCCAGATATGGTTGCCGATAGGCATTTCAAATATAGGTGCTGATAGGCATTTCAGATGTAGTTTCCGATAGGCATTTCAAAAATAGGCGTCGATAGGCATTTCAGATATAGGTGTCGATAGGCATTTCAGATATAGGTGTCGATAGGCATTTCAGATATAGGTGTCGATAGGCATTTCAGATATAGGTGTCGATAGGCATTTCAGATATAGGTGTCGATAGGCATTTGAGATATAGGTGTCGATAGGCATTTCAGATATAGGTGTCGATAGGCATTTCAGATATAGGTGTCGATAGGCATTTCAGATATAGGTGTCGATAGGCATTTCAGATATAGGTGCCGATAGGCATTTCAGATATAGTTGCCGATAGGCATTTCAGATATTGGTGCCGATAGGCATATCAGATATGGTTGCCGATAGGCATTTAAAATATAGGTGCCGATAGGCATTTCAAATATAGGTGTGGATAGGCATTTCAGATATAAATGCCGAAAGGCATTTCAGATATAGGTGCCGATAGGCATTTCTGAGTGGTTGCCGATAGGCATTTCAAATATAGGTGCTGATAGGCATTTCAGATGTAGTTTTCGATAGGGATTTCAAAAATAGGTGCCGATAGGCATTTCAGATATAGGTGCCGATAGGCATTTCAGATATAGTTGCCGATTGGCATTTTTAAAATAGGTGTAGATAGGCATTTCAGATATAGAAGCCGATAGGCATTTCAAATATAGGTGCTGATAGGCATTTCAGATGTAGTTTCCGATAAGTATTTCAAAAATAGAAACCGATAGGCATTTCAGATATAGGTGCCGATAGGCATTTCAGATATAGTTGCCGATTGGCATTTTAAAAATGGGTGCCGATAGGCATTTCAGATATAGAAGCCGATAGGCATTTCAAATATAGGTGCCGATAGGCATTCCAGATATGGTTGCCGATAGGCATTTCAAATATAGGTGCTGATAGGCATTTCAGATGTAGTTTCCGATAGGCATTTGAAAAATAGTTGCCGATAGGCATTTCAGATATAGGTGCCGATAGGCATTTCAGATATAGTTGCCGATTGGCATTTTAAAAAAAGGTGCCGATAGGCATTTCAGATATAGAAGCCGATAGGCATTTCAAATATAGGTGCCGATCGGCATTCCAGATATGGTTGCCGATAGGCATTTCAAATATAGGTGCTGATAGGCATTTTAGATGTAGTTTCCGATAGGCATTTCAAAAATAGGTGCCGATAGGCATTTCAGATATAGCTGCCGATAGGCATTTCAGATATAGTTGCCGATTAGCATTTTAAAAATACGTGCCGATAGGCATTTCAGATATAGAAGCCGATAGGCATTTCAAATATAGGTGCCGATAGGCATACCAGATATAGTTGCCGATAGGCATTTCAAATATAAGTGCTGATAGGCATTTCAAATATAAGTGCTGATAGGCATTTCAGATGTAGTTTCCGATAGGCATTTCAAAAATAGGTGCCGTTAGGCATTTCAGATATAGGTGTCGATAGGCATTTCAGATATAGGTGTCGATAGGCATTTCAGATATAGGTGTCGATAGGCATTTCAGATATAGGTGTCGATAGGCATTTCAGATATAGGTGTCGATAGGCATTTCAGATATAGGTGTCGATAGGCATTTCAGATATAGGTGTCGATAGGCATTTCAGATATAGGTGCCGATAGGCATTTCAGATATAGTTGCCGATTGGAATTTAAAAATAGGTTCCGATAGGCATTTCAGATATAGAAGCCGATAGGCATTTCAAATATAGGTGCCGATAGGCATTCCAGATATGGTTGCCGATAGGCATTTCAAATATAGGTGCTGATAGGCATTTCAGATGTAGTTTCCGATAGGCATTTCAAAAATAGGTGTCGATAAGCATTTCAGATATAGGTGTCGATAGGCATTTCAGATATAGGTGTCGATAGGCATTTCAGATATAGGTGTCGATAGGCATTTCAGATATAGGTGTCGATAGGCATTTCAGATATAGGTGTCGATAGGCATTTCAGATATAGGTGTCGATAGGCATTTCAGATATAGGTGTCGATAGGCATTTCAGATATAGGTGCCGATAGGCATTTCAGATATAGTTGCCGATTGGAATTTAAAAATAGGTTCCGATAGGCATTTCAGATATAGAAGCCGATAGGCATTTCAAATATAGGTGCCGATAGGCATTCCAGATATGGTTGCCGATAGGCATTTCAAATATAGGTGCTGATAGGCATTTCAGATGTAGTTTCCGATAGGCATTTCAAAAATAGGTGTCGATAAGCATTTCAGATATAGGTGTCGATAGGCATTTCAGATATAGGTGTCGATAGGCATTTCAGATATAGGTGTCGATAGGCATTTCAGATATAGGTGTCGATAGGCATTTCAGATATAGGTGTCGATAGGCATTTCAGATATAGGTGTCGATAGGCATTTCAGATATAGGTGTCGATGGGCATTTCAGATATAGGTGTCGATAGGCATTTCAGATATAGGTGCCGATAGGCATTTCAGATATAGTTGCCGATTGGCATTTTAAAAATAGGTGCCGATAGGCATTTTAGATATAGAAGCCGATAGGCATTTCAAATATAGGTGCCGATAGGCATTCCAGATATGGTTGCCGATAGGCATTTCAAATATAGGTGCTGATAGGCATTTCAGATGTAGTTTCCGATAGGCATTTCAAAAATAGGTGTCGATAGGCATTTCAGATATAGGTGTCGATAGGCATTTCAGATATAGGTGTCGATAGGCATTTCAGATATAGGTGTCGATAGGCATTTCAGATATAGGTGTCGATAGGCATTTCAGATATAGGTGTCGATAGGCATTTAAGATATAGGTGTCGATAGGCATTTCAGATATAGGTGTCGATAGGCATTTCAGATATAGGTGTCGATAGGCATTTCAGATATAGGTGCCGATAGGCATTTCAGATATAGTTGCCGATTGGCATTTTAAAAATAGGTGCCGATAGGCATTTCAGATATAGAAGCCGATAGGCATTTCAAATATAGGTGCCGATAGGCATTCCAGATATGGTTGCCGATAGGCATTTCAAATATAGGTGCTGATAGGCATTTCAGATGGATTTTCCGATAGGCATTTCAAAAATAGGTGTCGATAGGCATTTCAGATATAGGTGTCGATAGACATTTCAGATATAGGTGTCGATAGGCATTTCAGATATAGGTGCCGATAGGCATTTCAGATATAGTTGCCGATTGGCATTTCAGATATAGGTGCCGATAGGCATTTCAGATATAGTTGCCGATTGGCATTTTAAAAATAGGTGCCGATAGGCATTTTAGATATAGAAGCCGATAGGCATTTCAAATATAGGTGCCGATAGGCATTCCAGATATGGTTGCCGATAGGCATTTCAAATATAGGTGCTGATAGGCATTTCAGATGTAGTTTCCGATAGGCATTTCAAAAATAGGTATCGATAGGCATTTCAGATATAGGTGTCGATAGGCATTTCAGATATAGGTGTCGATAGGCATTTCAAATATAGGTGTCGATAGGCATTTCAGATATAGGTGTCGATAGGCATTTCAGATATAGGTGTCGATAGGCATTTCATATATAGGTGTCGATAGGCATTTCAGATATAGGTGTCAATAGGCATTTCAGATATAGGTGCCGATAGGCATTTCAGATATAGTTGCCGATTGGCATTTTAAAAATATGTGCCGATAGGTATTTCAGATATAGAAGCCGATAGGCATATCAAATATAGGTGCCAATAGGCATTCCAGATATGGTTGCCGATAGGCATTTCAAATATAGGTGCTGATAGGCATATCAGATGTAGTTTCCGATAGGCATTTCAAAAATAGGTGTCGATAGGCATTTTAGATATAGGTGTCGATAGGCATTTCAGATATAGGTGTCGATAGGCATTTCAGATATAGGTGTCGATAGGCATTTCAGATATAGGTGTCGATAGGCATTTCAGATATAGGTGTCGATAGGCATTTGAGATATAGGTGTCGATAGGCATTTGAGATATAGGTGTCGATAGGCATTTCAGATATAGGTGTCGATAGGCATTTCAGATATAGGTGTCGATAGGCATTTCAGATATAGGTGCCGATAGGCATTTCAGTTATAGTTGCCGATAGGCATTTCAGATATAGGTGCCGATAGGCATATCAGATATGGTTGCCGATAGGCATTTAAAATATAGGTGCCGATAGGCATTTCAAATATAGGTGTGGATAGGCATTTCAGATATAAATGCCGAAAGGCATTTCAGATATAGGTGCCGATAGGCATTTCTGAGTGGTTGCCGATAGGCATTTCAAATATAGGTGCTGATAGGCATTTCAGATGTAGTTTTCGATAGGCATTTCAAAAATAGGTGCCGATAGGCATTTCAGATATAGGTGCCGATAGGCATTTCAGATATAGTTGCCGATTGGCATTTTTAAAATAGGTGTAGATAGGCATTTCAGATATAGAAGCCGATAGGCATTTCAAATATAGGTGCTGATAGGCATTTCAGATGTAGTTTCCGATAAGTATTTCAAAAATAGATACCGATAGGCATTTCAGATATAGGTGCCGATAGGCATTTCAGATATAGTTGCCGATTGGCATTTTAAAAATGGGTGCCGATAGGCATTTCAGATATAGAAGCCGATAGGCATTTCAAATATAGGTGCCGATAGGCATTCCAGATATGGTTGCCAATAGGCATTTCAAATATAAGTGCTGATAGGCATTTCAGATGTAGTTTCCGATAGGCATTTCAAAAATAGGTGCCGTTAGGCATTTCAGATATAGGTGCCGATAGGCATTTTAGATATAGTTGCCGATTGGCATTTTAAAAATAGGTGCCGATAGGCATTTCAGATATAGAAGCCGATAGGCATTTCAAATATAGGTGCCGATAGACATTCCAGATATGGTTGCCGATAGGCATTTCAAATATAGGTGCTGATAGGCATTTCAGATGTAGTTTCCGATAGGCATTTCAAAAATAGGTGCCGATAGGCATTTTAGATATAGAAGCCGATAGGCATTTCAGATATAGTTGCCGATTGGCATTTTAAAAATAGGTGCCGATAGGCATTTCAGATATAGAAGCCGATAGGCAGTTCAAATATAGGTGCCGATAGGCATTTTAAATATAGGTGCTGATAGGCATTCCAGATGTAGTTTCCGATAGGCATTTCAAAAATTGGTGCCGATAGGCATTTTAGATATAGGTGCCGATAGGCATTTCAGATATAGTTACCGATTGGCATTTTAAAAATAGGTGCCGATAGGCATTTCTGATATAGAAGCCGATAAGTATTTCAAATATAGGTGTCGATAGGCATTTCAGATATAGTTGCCGATAGGCATTTCAAATATAGAAGCTGATAGGCATTTCAAATATAGGTGCCGATAGGCATTCCAGATATGGTTGCCGATAGGCATTTCAAATATAGGTGCTGATAGGCATTTTAGATGTAGTTTCCGATAGGCATTTCAAAAATAGCTGCCGATAGGCAATTCAGATATAGGTGCCAATAGGCATTTCAGATATAGTTGCCGATTGGCATTTTAAAAATGGGTGCCGATAGGCATTTCAGATATAGAAGCCGATAGGCATTTCAAATATAGGTGCTGATAGGCATTTCAGATGTAGTTTCCGATAGGCATTTCAAAAATAGGTGCGGATAGGCATGTCAGATATAGGTGCCGATAGGCATTTCAGATATAGTTGCCGATTGGCATTTTAAAAACAGGTGCCGATAGGTATTTCAGATATAGAGGCCGATAGGTATTTCAAATATAGGTGGCGATAGGCATTTCAGATATGGTTGCCGATAGGCATTTCAAATATAGGAGCAGATAGGCATTTCAGATGTAGTTTCCGAAAGGCATTTCAAAAATAGGTGCCGATAGGCATTTCAGATATAGGTGCTGGTAGGCATTTCGGATATAGTTGCCGATTGGCATTTTAAAAATAGGTGCCGATATGCATTTCAGATATAGAAGCCGATAGGCATTTCAAATATAGGTGCTGATAGGCATTCCAGATATGGTTGCCGATAGGCATTTCAAATATAAGTGCTGATAGGCATTTCAGATGTAGTTTCCGAAAGGCATTTCAAAAATAGGTGCCGATAGGCATTTCAGATATAGGTGCTGGTAGGCATTTCGGATATAGTTGCCGATTGGCATTTTGAAAATAGGTGCCGATAGGCATTTCAGATATAGAAGCCGATAGGTATTTCAAATATAGGTGTCGATAGGCATTTCAGATATGGTTGCCGATAGGCATTTCAAATATAGGTGCTGATAGGCATTTCAGATGTAGTTTCCGATAGGCCATTAAAAAAATAGGTGCCGATAGGCATTTCAGATATAGGTGCCGATAGGCATTTCAGATATAGTTGCCGATTGGCATTTTAAAAATAGGTGCCGATAGGCATTTCAGATATAGAAGCCGATAGGCATTTCAAATATAGGTGCCGATAGGCATTCCAGATATGGTTGCCGATAGGCATTTCAAATATAGGTGCTGATAGGCATTTTAGATGTAGTTTCCGATAGGCATTTCAAAAATAGCTGCCGATAGGCAATTCAGATATTGGTGCCAATAGGCATTTCAGATATAGTTGCCGATTGGCATTTTAAAAATAGGTGACGATAGGCATTTCAGATATAGAAGCCGATAGGCATTTCAAATATAGGTGCCGATAGGCATTCCAGATATGGTTGCCGATAGGCATTTCAAATATAGGTGCTGATAGGCATTTCAGATGTAGTTTCCGATAGGCATTTCAAAAATAGGTGTCGATAGGCATTTCAGATATAGGTGTCGATAGGCATTTCAGATATAAGTGTCGATAGGCATTTCAGATATAGGTGTCGATAGGCATTTCAGATATAGGTGTCGATAGGCATTTCAGATATAGGTGTCGATAGGCATTTCAGATATAGGTGTCGATAGGCATTTCAGATATAGGTGCCGATAGGCATTTCAGATATAGGTGCCGATTGGCATTTTAAAAATAGGTGCCGATAGGCATTTCAGATATAGAAGCCGATAGGCATTTCAAATATAGGTGCCGATGGGCATTCCAGATATGGTTGCCGATAGGCATTTCAAATATAGGTGCTGATAGGCATTTCAGATGTAGTTTCCGATAGGCATTTCAAAAATAGGTGTCGATAGGCATTTCAGATATAGGTGTCGATAGGCATTTCAGATATAGGTGTCGATAGGCATTTCAGATATAGGTGTCGATAGGCATTTCAGATATAGGTGTCGATAGGCATTTCAGATATAGGTGTCGATAGGCATTTCAGATATATGTGTCGATAGGCATTTCAGATATAGGTGTCGATAGGCATTTCAGATATAGGTGCCGATAGGCATTTCAGACATAGTTGCCGATTGGCATTTTAAAAATAGGTGCCGATAGGCATTTCAGATATAGAAGCCGATAGGCATTTCAAATATAGGTGCCGATAGGCATTCCAGATATGGGTGCCGATAGGCATTTCAAATATAGGTGCTGATAGGCATTTCAGATGTAGTTTCCGATAGGCATTTCAAAAATAGGTGTCGATAGGCATTTCAGATATAGGTGTCGATAGGCATTTCAGATATAGGTGTCGATAGGCATTTCAGATATAGGTGTCGATAGGCATTTCAGATATAGGTGTCGATAGGCATTTCAGATATAGGTGCCGATAGGCATTTCAGATATAGTTGCCGATTGGCATTTTAAAAATAGGTGCCGATAGGCATTTCAGATATAGAAGCCGATAGGCATTTCAAATATAGGTGCCGATAGGCATTCCAGATATGGTTGCCGATAGGCATTTCAAATATAGGTGCTGATAGGCATTTCAGATGTAGTTTCCGATAGGCATTTCAAAAATAGGTGTCGATAGGCATTTCAGATATAGGTGTCGATAGGCATTTCAGATATAGGTGTCGATAGGCATTTCAGATATAGGTGTCGATAGGCATTTCAGATATAGGTGTCGATAGGCATTTCAGATATAGGTGCCGATAGGCATTTCAGATATAGTTGCCGATTGGCATTTTAAAAATAGGTGCCGATAGGCATTTCAGATATAGAAGCCGATAGGCATTTCAAATATAGGTGCCGATAGGCATTCCAGATATGGTTGCCGATAGGCATTTCAAATATAGGTGCTGATAGGCATTTCAGATGTAGTTTCCGATAGGCATTTCAAAAATAGGTGTCGATAGGCATTTCAGATATAGGTGTCGATAGGCATTTCAGATATAGGTGTCGATAGGCATTTCAGATATAGGTGTCGATAGGCATTTCAGATATAGGTGTCGATAGGCATTTCAGATATAGGTGTCGATAGGCATTTCAGATATAGGTGTCGATAGGCATTTCAGATATAGCTGCCGATAGGCACTTCAGATATAGTTGCCGATTGGCATTTTAAAAATAGGTGCCGATAGGCATTTCAGATATAGAAGCCGATAGGCATTTCAAATATAGGTGCCGATAGGCATTCCAGATATGGTTGCCGATAGGCATTTCAAATATAGGTGCTGATAGGCATTTCAGATGTAGTTTCCGATAGGCATTTCAAAAATAGGTGTCGATAGGCATTTCAGATATAGGTGTCGATAGGCATTTCAGATATAGGTGTCGATAGGCATTTCAGATATAGGTGTCGATAGGCATTTCAGATATAGGTGTCGATAGGCATTTCAGATATAGGTGTCGATAGGCATTTCAGATATAGGTGTCGATAGGCATTTCAGATATAGGTGTCGATAGGCATTTCAGATATAGGTGCCGATAGGCATTTCAGATATAGTTGCCGATTGGCATTTTAAAAATAGGTGCCGATAGGCATTTCAGATATAGAAGCCGATAGGCATTTCAAATATAGGTGCCGATAGGCATTCCAGATATGGTTGCCGATAGGCATTTCAAATATAGGTGCTGATAGGCATTTCAGATGTAGTTTCCGATAGGCATTTCAAAAATAGGTGTCGATAGGCATTTCAGATATAGGTGTCGATAGGCATTTCAGATATAGGTGTCGATAGGCATTTCAGATATAGGTGTCGATAGGCATTTCAGATATAGGTGTCGATAGGCATTTCAGATATAGGTGTCGATAGGCATTTCAGATATAGGTGTCGATAGGCATTTCAGATATAGGTGCCGATAGGCATTTCAGATATAGTTGCCGATTGGCATTTTAAAAATAGGTGCCGATAAGCATTTTAGATATAGAAGCCGATAGGCATTTCAAATATAGGTGCCGATAGGCATTCCAGATATGGTTGCCGATAGGCATTTCAAATATAGGTGCTGATAGGCATTTCAGATGTAGTTTCCGATAGGCATTTCAAAAATAGGTGTCGATAGGCATTTCAGATATAGGTGTCGATAGGCATTTCAGATATAGGTGTCGATAGGCATTTCAGATATAGGTGTCGATAGGCATTTCAGATATAGGTGTCGATAGGCATTTCAGATATAGGTGTCGATAGGCATTTCAGATATAGGTGTCGATAGGCATTTCAGATATAGGTGTCGATAGGCATTTCAGATATAGGTGTCGATAGGCATTTCAGATATAGGTGCCGATAGGCATTTCAGATATAGTTGCCGATTGGCATTTTAAAAATAGGTGCCGATAGGCATTTCAGATATAGAAGCCGATAGGCATTTCAAATATAGGTGCCGATAGGCATTCCAGATATGGTTGCCGATAGGCATTTCAAATATAGGTGCTGATAGGCATTTCAGATGTAGTTTCCGATAGGCATTTCAAAAATAGGTGTCGATAGGCATTTCAGATATAGGTGTCGATAGGCATTTCAGATATAGGTGTCGATAGGCATTTCAGATATAGGTGTCGATAGGCATTTCAGATATAGGTGTCGATAGGCATTTCAGATATAGGTGTCGATAGGCATTTCAGATATAGGTGTCGATAGGTATTTCAGATATAGGTGCCGATAGGCATTTCAGATATAGTTGCCGATTGGCATTTTAAAAATAGGTGCCGATAGGCATTTTAGATATAGAAGCCGATAGGCATTTCAAATATAGGTGCCGATAGGCATTCCAGATATGGTTGCCGATAGGCATTTCAAATATAGGTGCTGATAGGCATTTCAGATGTAGTTTCCGATAGGCATTTCAAAAATAGGTATCGATAGGCATTTCAGATATAGGTGTCGATAGGCATTTCAGATATAGGTGTCGATAGGCATTTCAAATATAGGTGTCGATAGGCATTTCAGATATAGGTGTCGATAGGCATTTCAGATATAGGTGTCGATAGGCATTTCAGATATAGGTGTCGATAGGCATTTCAGATATAGGTGTCGATAGGCATTTCAGATATAGGTGCCGATAGGCATTTCAGATATAGTTGCCGATTGGCATTTTAAAAATAGGTGCCGATAGGCATTTCAGATATAGAAGCCGATAGGCATTTCAAATATAGGTGCCGATAGGCATTCCAGATATGGTTGCCGATAGGCATTTCAAATATAGGTGCTGATAGGCATTTCAGATGTAGTTTCCGATAGGCATTTCAAAAATAGGTGTCGATAGGCATTTCAGATATAGGTGTCGATAGGCATTTCAGATATAGGTGTCGATAGGCATTTCAGATATAGGTGTCGATAGGCATTTCAGATATAGGTGTCGATAGGCATTTCAGATATAGGTGTCGATAGGCATTTCAGATATAGGTGTCGATAGGCATTTCAGATATAGGTGTCGATAGGCATTTCAGATATAGGTGCCGATAGGCATTTCAGATATAGTTGCCGATTGGCATTTTAAAAATAGGTGCCGATAGGCATTTCAGATATAGAAGCCGATAGGCATTTCAAATATAGGTGCCGATAGGCATTCCAGATATGGTTGCCGATAGGCATTTCAAATATAGGTGCTGATAGGCATTTCAGATGTAGTTTCCGATAGGCATTTCAAAAATAGGTGTCGATAGGCATTTCAGATATAGGTGTCGATAGGCATTTCAGATATAGGTGTCGATAGGCATTTCAGATATAGGTGTCGATAGGCATTTCAGATATAGGTGTCGATAGGCATTTCAGATATAGGTGTCGATAGGCATTTCAGATATAGGTGTCGATAGGCATTTCAGATATAGGTGTCGATAGGCATTTCAGATATAGGTGCCGATAGGCATTTCAGATATAGTTGCCGATTGGAATTTAAAAATAGGTTCCGATAGGCATTTCAGATATAGAAGCCGATAGGCATTTCAAATATAGGTGCCGATAGGCATTCCAGATATGGTTGCCGATAGGCATTTCAAATATAGGTGCTGATAGGCATTTCAGATGTAGTTTCCGATAGGCATTTCAAAAATAGGTGTCGATAGGCATTTCAGATATAGGTGTCGATAGGCATTTCAGATATAGGTGTCGATAGGCATTTCAGATATAGGTGTCGATGGGCATTTCAGATATAGGTGTCGATAGGCATTTCAGATATAGGTGCCGATAGGCATTTCAGATATAGTTGCCGACTGGCATTTTAAAAATAGGTGCCGATAGGCATTTCAGATATAGAAGCCGATAGGCATTTCAAATATAGGTGCCGATAGGCATTCCAGATATGGTTGCCGATAGGCATTTCAAATATAGGTGCTGATAGGCATTTCAGATGTAGTTTCCGATAGGCATTTCAAAAATAGGTGTCGATAGGCATTTCAGATATAGGTGTCGATAGGCATTTCAGATATAGGTGTCGATAGGCATTTCAGATATAGGTGTCGATAGGCATTTCAGATATAGGTGTCGATAGGCATTTCAGATATAGGTGTCGATAGGCATTTCAGATATAGGTGTCGATAGGCATTTCAGATATAGGTGCCGATAGGCATTTCAGATATAGTTGCCGATTGGCATTTTAAAAATAGGTGCCGATAGGCATTTCAGATATAGAAGCCGATAGGCATTTCAAATATAGGTGCCGATAGGCATTCCAGATATGGTTGCCGATAGGCATTTCAAATATAGGTGCTGATAGGCATTTCAGATGTAGTTTCCGATAGGCATTTCAAAAATAGGTGTCGATAGGCATTTCAGATATAGGTGTCGATAGACATTTCAGATATAGGTGTCGATAGGCATTTCAGATATAGGTGTCGATAGGCATTTCAGATATAGGTGTCGATAGGCATTTCAGATATAGGTGTCGATAGGCATTTCAGATATAGGTGTCGATAGGCATTTCAGATATAGGTGTCGATAGGCATTTCAGATATAGGTGTCGATAGGCATTTCAGATATAGGTGCCGATAGGCATTTCAGATATAGTTGCCGATTGGCATTTCAGATATAGGTGCCGATAGGCATTTCAGATATAGTTGCCGATTGGCATTTTAAAAATAGGTGCCGATAGGCATTTCAGATATAGAAGCCGATAGGCATTTCAAATATAGGTGCCGATAGGCATTCCAGATATGGTTGCCGATAGGCATTTCAAATATAGGTGCTGATAGGCATTTCAGATGTAGTTTCCGATAGGCATTTCAAAAATAGGTGTCGATAGGCATTTCAGATATATGTGTCGATAGGCATTTCAGATATAGGTGTCGATAGGCATTTCAAATATAGGTGCCGTTAGGCATTTCAGATATAGGTGTCGATAGGCATTTCAGATATAGGTGTCGATAGGCATTTCAGATATAGGTGTCGATAGGCATTTCAGATATAGGTGTCAATAGGCATTTCAGATATAGGTGCCGATAGGCATTTCAGATATAGTTGCCGTTTGGCATTTTAAAAATATGTGCCGATAGGCATTTCAGATATAGAAGCCGATAGGCATATCAAATATAGGTGCCGATAGGCATTCCAGATATGGTTGCCGATAGGCATTTCAAATATAGGTGCTGATAGGCATTTCAGATGTAGTTTCCGATAGGCATTTCAAAAATAGGTGTCGATAGGCATTTCAGATATAGGTGTCGATAGGCATTTCAGATATAGGTGTCGATAGGAATTTCAGATATAGGTGTCGATAGGCATTTCAGATATAGGTGTCGATAGGCATTTCAGATATAGGTGTCGATAGGCATTTCAGATATAGGTGTCGATAGGCATTTCAGATATAGGTGTCGATAGGCATTTCAGATATAGGTGCCGATAGGCATTTCAGATATAGTTGCCGATTGGCATTTTAAAAATAGGTGCAGATAGGCATTTCAGATATAGAAGCCGATAGGCGTTTCAAATATAGGTGCCGATAGGCATTCCAGATATGGTTGCCGATAGGCATTTCAAATATAGGTGCTGATAGGCATTTCAGATGTAGTTTCCGATAGGCATTTCAAAAATAGGCGTCGATAGGCATTTCAGATATAGGTGTCGATAGGCATTTCAGATATAGGTGTCGATAGGCATTTCAGATATAGGTGTCGATAGGCATTTCAGATATAGGTGTCGATAGGCATTTCAGATATAGGTGTCGATAGGCATTTGAGATATAGGTGTCGATAGGCATTTCAGATATAGGTGTCGATAGGCATTTCAGATATAGGTGTCGATAGGCATTTCAGATATAGGTGTCGATAGGCATTTCAGATATAGGTGCCGATAGGCATTTCAGATATAGTTGCCGATAGGCATTTCAGATATTGGTGCCGATAGGCATATCAGATATGGTTGCCGATAGGCATTTAAAATATAGGTGCCGATAGGCATTTCAAATATAGGTGTGGATAGGCATTTCAGATATAAATGCCGAAAGGCATTTCAGATATAGGTGCCGATAGGCATTTCTGAGTGGTTGCCGATAGGCATTTCAAATATAGGTGCTGATAGGCATTTCAGATGTAGTTTTCGATAGGGATTTCAAAAATAGGTGCCGATAGGCATTTCAGATATAGGTGCCGATAGGCATTTCAGATATAGTTGCCGATTGGCATTTTTAAAATAGGTGTAGATAGGCATTTCAGATATAGAAGCCGATAGGCATTTCAAATATAGGTGCTGATAGGCATTTCAGATGTAGTTTCCGATAAGTATTTCAAAAATAGAAACCGATAGGCATTTCAGATATAGGTGCCGATAGGCATTTCAGATATAGTTGCCGATTGGCATTTTAAAAATGGGTGCCGATAGGCATTTCAGATATAGAAGCCGATAGGCATTTCAAATATAGGTGCCGATAGGCATTCCAGATATGGTTGCCGATAGGCATTTCAAATATAGGTGCTGATAGGCATTTCAGATGTAGTTTCCGATAGGCATTTGAAAAATAGTTGCCGATAGGCATTTCAGATATAGGTGCCGATAGGCATTTCAGATATAGTTGCCGATTGGCATTTTAAAAAAAGGTGCCGATAGGCATTTCAGATATAGAAGCCGATAGGCATTTCAAATATAGGTGCCGATCGGCATTCCAGATATGGTTGCCGATAGGCATTTCAAATATAGGTGCTGATA